>ML108864.1:92572-106723 GCA_003697995.1 Taxidea taxus jeffersonii | reverse complement strand
TAACTTAAAGACTAGGTTTTTTTCCCCCCTTACCTTCTAGACACGTGGTCCCCAAGTCCCAACACAACTGTCTGTATTTCTTTGCCAAAGTCTGCCTGTCAGGTTCAGTAACTTGGTTGACTAAAAAAATTCCCTCCACAAATTTCAACAACTTAGTGGTGAATTTCTGCAGCAGAAAGAGTTCTCCTGTATGAAAGTTAAGTCAGGGGATAATTTCAACTCAAAAAAGCCATCATTTTGAAAATGACCCCACCAAAGTCACAATCTTACCTAACTCACTTATAGTGTTCCTATACATATTGTGACATCTGTGAGACTCCCAGAGAAACTGGTGGCAGCCAAATGCAAGGTGTTAGTTGTTTACCTTTCAAACTTCCTTTCAGAACAATATTACTTAAGGGGAAAAAATACAGCTTTCACAAAGATTATATTTTATACAGAAACATTCACTTGCCAACCACTGAATATAGTCCCAGACAAACAGTTCAAAGGTAATTACAGTGATTTTTATTGGGTTAATTTTAATGTTTCCATAAACTTTCTGTGCTTAGATCTAGAATGCACAAGGCTGGACCTCACACACTCCAAAATGTGAACATCTAAATACAGCTGAACAGATTCATCAACTGAGAGAAGAAAAACTCTCACCAAAACAATTTCCAAACTTCCACTGCATCAACTAATTTTAAAAATTCTACTCAGAGCTAACAAAGAAGGGAGATATTTTTTTCTTCTTTTTCCCGCTGAGTAACCAGTTGACTCAATCAAGTGAATCTGGTTGGTTGTTCTGACCATAGGTAGTTTAGCTGACATACACTCCAACTTGACGGGTGAGGTGTTTTCAGACTGTCTCATGTGCATTTCCATATCTAGCAACCACCAATAAGTTGGCATGACTGTGAAGTTCACAATTAGCCAATTTCTTCCAACCTATACGTACAAAGCAGAACCAAGACAAGTGAAGAAAATAATCTACAGGGCAGCATGCATTCTTCTTTTCCTGATGTTAATGCCAATTTATATAAACTACATAATGTGATAATTTGAAGCACTTTGTTCACATCTAAAATTATTATTTTAATTCCTTATTAACTGGTGTTAAGTAAGAATTACCAGATTATTCCAAAGCTAATATTCCATAATAGCAAGCAGACACAGGTTGAGCAGTCATCTAAAATTAGCTTATTCACTGTAAAATAAAGATTGAATGTTAAGGTATAAAATTATTCTAAATCCCCAAACACACCAGAACCAATTGTGAAATTAAATGTGACACTTTCCATAATTCAAACTACAGTACTTGATTTTCATCTTTCTCCTCAGCTACCTCTAAATTAAATTAGTCTTATTGATTATAACTCAGAAATCCCTATCTTGTTACCATGATTTTTAAATTTTAATAAAATGTACAATTCAAGTGTACATAGCTAAGTTGGTTTTCTTAAATTACAGTATAGGAGATTAGGTATAGCCTCAATGAATATCTCAATACTATAGTTTACAAACACAGTGAAAACCAATCCATGGTTAGCTTAAAACAATTGATAAATTCTTGATAAATTCATACACCACAAGCCTGTTTTTGGTCTACCATGGCAGATGATCACTCATTATTGAAGTAAGATCTTATGAATTGATAGCAGTGTTATGTAACTAAGCATTGGCTGCACAGTGGTCCTGGAATGAAAAAGAAGCCCGAGTCCAATTTATATATGTTACTGTGCACAAATGATGGTTAGTAACTTTAGTAAAAGCAGAACCACCCAGTTAAAATTCACAAGTTATCCTAGAAAAATAAAAAAAACAGGAGAGTACACAGTATATTTTCTGTGAATTTGCTAATGAGAAATCTATACCATGGACAGCAGCCTTGTTCCCCAACACTCCTCCACCCTCCCACTCCCCCACCTGCCAAAAGCCCATATTGGGTGGTTGGTCCTGATAAAACATTTCTCTGGTGTTTACACACATAATCAACAGCCTCAAAGAACACATTTATTAAACTCAGTTTCAGCATTACTTTCAATGTACTGGGATTTGGATTTGGTTCTGATTTTTTAACTTCAAAGAAAAATATTTCTTAACAGCATTTCCTAGACAGTCATAGTTGATGGACCCCTGAAGCCTGTTCTTTACTAAGAACAGAGAGGATCTGGTTACCCCCTCCCTCACCTCCAAACCATTCCTCTTACCTCCCCAGGCAAAGCTGTGCACCAGTTCTTAAGTCTTTCTTATTTGTAAACAGTGCTGAGATGCCTCTCTTCATGGCTAATATTAGATTTTATACAGCATCATCATATATGCTATAATGGTTCCTGTTATGATATTAACTGTTGCTTTTTCCATCGAAGAATAGATGTGTACCCCCTTTCCAGTCTTTCTGTCATAGTAATATTTAGGTGACTTATTTCTAGCTTTTATTTTGTCTGTTTAACTTTGGTGAAATTAATATTAAGAGTCCTAAAGAGGGATATTAGAGTACCTGGATGAATTGATCTGAGCTCTCATCTCTCTTCTTCCAACTAATGGGGATGAGACATTCATTTTCTCCACACAGATATAATAACAAATGTTATTAGCCCCTTTATCACCTGAGGAATTGTCACCAAGGAAATGTTTAGCATGCAAATGCCTGTATCAGAGCTACCTTCTGCCTCAACAGAATGCAAACCAAGGCATCCTTAAATAGTGCCTGGTCAATTACAACACACACCAAAAATAACTGAAGATGCCACATAAGATGAGAACACATTAGCAGCTAAAGAGCATTAAGCCATTGTTTCTGTGTCATAAGTCACCAATTCTCAGCTGTAAATACATTTATACATTTAGGTATAATGTTTCATTTATCAAATCATGTATTTTGCATTATGATGAATTTCAATTTCCATTACCACAATGATGTTTACACAAGCTGCAAACATTTGTTTTTACTACAGAAGAATTTAAATCCTATTCATTAGCACTGTTCACTGTCAATTTATGAAATACATTTATATTCACCATTAAGCTATACAATACTTAGTTTCAAAATACATGTCATTACTCAATGAGAAGACATTACAGTAAAGCATCAAGATTAACTAGGCTAGATCTACAGTAATCCACCAGTCAAATAATAAAAATGAGTGCTTATTAATTTCTTACAATGTGCCATGCACGAAACTAAGCTCTTCACATACTTTAACTCAATGTCATCTGTAAAATAACACTGTAGGTAAGCAGTATTCTCATTCCTGTTTCACAGATAGGAAAAAATGATACACGAAGAAGTTAAAGAACTTGCCTAAGACTCCATCGCTAATAAGTAGCAGATAATTAGTTCTAGAGTTCTAGAGCTTAAATTCTAAAATAAGCCAGCATGTCATGGTGGTTCTTAAGAAGTCTTATTACTAGAATCAAATGTTGTGCATTACCAGCTCCAAGAAAACTTTGATTTTAAAAATAAACTAGTAGGCTTATTAAGTTATTCACATTGTAATGCTTTATAAAGTTCATGTTAGGCATAGTCTCCAAAACGTACTACCATAAAAAATGAAACTCAAATCACCAAGTGACTGGAATAAATACTTTGTATAAATTCAGTACCTCTTGCTCCACTTTCCCAAATCCACTCATGATGAAAAGTTGTCACTAGGTATATACAGTATTGGAACTATTTCTTTTTGTTTCCTACTTAGGCTACAAGCTATTCGTGGTCTGGAAAAGCAGCTAATCTATACATTATTGAAAAATGCCACACCATATTGTACCCAGAGAACCTTTGATAAATGCTAAATATTACATTGACAATGAGTAATGGCAACTGAAAACAAAATTACAATGTAACTCAAAGATGAAATATGATGCTAAAATAAAATGGATGTGAGTCCCATTCAAGCTGTCCCTTAATCTTTTGACGTCTGTGAAGAGAGAAGCCCTTACTTAGGACAAAGGAAGACAGTATATTTGAGGTCTGGAAAAAATAATGACAACACTCCTGATTAATTATACAATACTGAAAAGTGAATCATGTAGGAAAGATGTGCGGAAGGAAGGATGGACAAGCTATCTGATATAATTACTTTCTTTTCTGCGTATATAGAAAAAAATGCAGAAGGACTAGAACATTATCTAAAATTGTGGGTTGTAGGTCTTCCAAATGATTTTCTTAAAGTCTCCCTTATTTGCCTCTACTGAAGGGAACACAGGTGGAAAAGAAAGAGACATTTTCATTCTGGACCTCTGAACTATTTTTGTACTATTTAAAAATTACTCTGTGCAATTACTACCTATTGCTTTAATAAAAATAAAACTTGGACTGTCAATCTATACTCAATAAAAAACTGTGATATTTAGCAAATTCTACTACAGTTATTTCTGGAAATATTAATTAGTAAATAATTCTAAATATTCTGCATCTAAAACAAGAGGCCAGAGGGAAAAGTACAAAACTATATTTTAAAAAATACATAAACGCTATTCTTTCCATATGTATAGAGTATATGTAGGCATATACATGAATGCATGTACAAAGCTATACATCTGTTTGTGTATAAGTGCACACATACATATAAATTTTGCCTGTGGTAAAATTTTTAAGAGACTATAATTGTAGATATGCACCTCAGTTTTCCTGGACACCAAAAAATCACTATTTTATGTGAAAACAAAAGAACAATTCTTCCTATAAAACACCGATGGATATGAAATAAGTAATTCCCATCAGATGTTTATTTGGCACCTACTTTTTTTATACAAATGAAGTATAATTTGGTGATGCAGTTTCTAATTAAAACTGAAGACAAATTTTTATTTACATCCTCTTAAATTATCTCTACGGCACAAAACATTTTAACCATCTTCAATCTGAGAAGAATTGAAACAAAGTATTAATTTTCCCCTAGATAAAAAAAAAAAAGGAGAGGAAAAATACAGTTATCATAAGAATTTTTCAAAGCATTAGCTGAGATCAGATTTCACAAAGTAATACATGCTTGGATGTTTTGTGTTCATTTGAAATGTCTTATGTATCACTCCGATTTTCTTCCCTAGTTATAATGGGCTGGGGCCCTGTTCCTAAAGGAAGCAAGGGACCAGTCTCTTGAAAAGGAGCCCTGCGCCAACTCCCAAGTGGCCTTGGGGAGGCACTGGCCCCAACCCCCAGCCTTCCAGCCACCAGGGCCCAGCATGTGGCCCAAAGAAGGAGGACAGACATGGTGATGTGAAGCACAGCACGGTACAAACAACTGTCTCATTCATTCGGGCCTGTCTCTTCTCTCTCTTCTTTTCCTTCTCTCCTCTCAAGGGGCTTTACTTTTTTCCCATCCTCCTGTGGCTCTTCCTTTTTTTTTCCCCATCTTCCCTTCTCCTCTTGTTCTCATTAGTGAGAACTACTATTTTCACCACTTCCTCCTCCAATGTATTTTTTTCTCTCCTGTAGCATATTTCCCATAGTTGTAAACCGTGCCCATCAACAAAAACCTTGGCATACTTGCAAAAATACACAAAATTCAAAATTCTAATATTTGGGGAAAATTCCAGGAGGAAATATACAGATACAGTACATGAACAAGACTAGTAAATATTGGATCTTTCCTTTCTTTTCATTATACCTGCAAGCCCCATCTTGTCAACTATCTACTCTTTCCCTCATTTTTAAAAAAGATTTTAGTTATTTGACAGAGAGAGAGAGAGTGTGAGCACACAAGCAGGGGAAGCAGCAAAGGAAAAGGGAGAAGACTTCCCGCTGAGCAAGGAGCCTGACAGGGGACTCCATCCCAGGACCCTGGGATCATGACCTGAGCCACCCAGGTGCCCCTCCCTCATTTTAAGCACACTATTCTCTACCATCCTGTTTAGTCTTTCCTTTAGCGTCCTTTCCCCCTCCTCTTTTCTCTTTGTTCTCTTGATCTTTAATACCCTCATTGGAAAACATTCTTTCACGGTTAGCCAAGTGTTTCACGCCCTTCCCCTTCCAATACACACAAAATTTCACCAAATTCTATCCAGAAAACACAATCCTCACCCATCCTTTCCCCCTCTCCTTAGCAAGCTATAGCAGAAAATCCAGAACATGTGTCTCAAATGAACACCCTCCTTGGACAGAAATAACACCATACATATCAAACTTTTTAGACCACCATAGGAAATCTCCAATATGGGTATTAAAGGCATCCGCTGAAAATATTTTCCAAGTCTATTCATGTATGCAAAAATATTTTATTTAAATTCAGTTTGAAAATTAACAAATTAATGTGGCCAAGATTTCATTTTAGAATTTACCTCAAAGTTCAGTATTTTATGTCTCTTTCTTTGCCTTGAAATCTGCACTAAATTCATTCTCGTTACAAGTGCACTTTTAGAATATTTTCCATTTCTTGCTTTCCAATAAATTCACACTGAGGTACGGCAAGAAGGAAAAGTCCTTTAACAGTCTCAATTAAGTTCATTTTTCATGCAGGCTCTCTTTTTAAAGAATTTCTTCCTGCTTTCATTATTTGTAAGTCATTTGTTAATCTCAGTACCAAACAGGCCAAGACTTGAGGTCCTTTTCTGAAGGGAACTCCTCTTCCAAAAACATCATAAATGTGTTTTTCATGATGAATTACATGTAAGCCAGCCAGCTCTACTCAGGAGCCAGGACCAACACGCAATTAGGCTGCACAAATCTGATGTGCTCTTTCCACCTTTCCTGTTCCTCTCTGCACGGAAAAAGCAAGAAAGGGAAAATTTCCTGACCAGATGCCAAACAAGCCCCAAACTTGGGAGGTGTCCTGGGTGATGGGCAGCGGCCCGCTCCCGCTCGGCCCAGTGGGTGCAGCCCTCGCGGCCTCTCGGCACTGCTGCAGCACATTACTTCCGCTTTTCTAACTTTTCCACTTCTGAGCACCATCAATTATGCACTAGAATAACAGAGGCCTGGCAAGGCAGTGTAACATAAAGGCCGATTATGATGATAAATAATTTAAACACCTGCGTGCCATGTTCCTTTCACCACTGACAGGAAGCCAGGGGCATGTGATGCACGCCAAAGATTCGAATGCATCAAATGACCAGTTTAAAGAGAGCAGACTGTCCACTCACCGGTGAACCTTCCTGTTCACTGTCCGTTGGGAGGAAAGGGGCAAAATAAACGCAGTGCTCACAATGGGACTCACATTCGCAAAAACTGATTAAGAATCAGTGGGTTAAAGCCTCTGCCTTCGGCTCAGGTCATGATCCCAGGGTCCTGGGATCAAGCCCTGCATCGGGCTCTCTGCTCAGCAGGGAGCCTGCTTCCTCCTCTCTCTATGCCTTCTTGTGATCTCTGTCAAATAAATACATTTTAAAATCTTAAAAAAAAAAAAAAAAGAATCGGAAAAGATACAGATCCCAACAAATGACGTGTGATGTTGGCGATAGATACAGCCCAGCAAGTGCAGGAAACAATACTGGAGATGTATGTGGCATCCTCCATCTTCCAGAGAAAGGCAAACAATGGCAAATACGAAGATTTTAAGAGAAATGGTACACTATTTTCATGCAGTTACTCAAACTTGAATGAACTCAGACCTGGAGTGCTCTTTACCACAGAGTTTATACGTTTGATGATAAAGTACAGTTGGAAGCTGGCAGGAAATTAACAGATGTAGAGATTCCTGGTCTGACATCTTTTTTTAAAACTACCCACACCATCTCTCAACTGTGATTCAGAAGCTCTTCAAGTATCCTTATTATCCTTCCTTATTCTATTTTTTAAATTGTAATTTGCTAATTCGCAGCTGAGAAGAAACCCTCATACGTTCAAAAACTGCAAAAGAAAACAAGTTTCCTCTCCGCACTGCCTTCGGAAACTAAGAACTCAGCAATGTTGCCAGGATCTCAATGCCAAGAGGATACTGCTCCTTATCCGCTACAGGCAAACAAACTGGGTCTTTAACGGTGTGTATCTAAACAGACAAAAAAATTTCAGTCTGAAAAAAAAAAATCAGATAACTACCACAATATATTACAACGTTTTCATGCTTAAAAAGGGTCAGAATAATCACAGTAGTCCATGCAAGAGTACAAGAGAAAGAATAAAACCAGGTTCCAGTAAGGATGTTGATAAATCACAAGTTAACCTTAAAATATATGAAATTCAGGAGAACAGCACTTAATTCATGTCAAATGATACTCAACTTCATTTTTGGAATGAGGCTCCCATTATCTAGAAATATTCCAAAATTAATCCTTGGTCTACATGAGAGCTAATATTATATTTCTAAATGCAAATTGATGAAAACTCTAGGGGGAAAAACCATTTTGAACTGTGGTTTCCAGAAGGCTTCAGGTTTAGTCATGTCAAATTAAAGGGGAGCAAAAGCTTCTTAAAATAACATTCTTCTTAAATCACATCCATATGATTTAGCAAATTGATATGGCCAAAGTCAATAAATCATGACGCACAGCTTTTATTTTAATGTATGAATGCTTTTATTTTATTTTTTGCTTTGAGCCAACTCCTTATAATTTTTAGCCCAAAGTTGGATGTATATTCTTGTCTAGGCAAAACAAGATATTGCTCACGTCATGGGTTCCTGCTTCTCAATGTCAACCCACCACCAGTGAAAGAAATTGTCCCCAAAAGTTCAGTAGGGCATGGAGCTAGCTGCCTCTGGGGTTGTACCAACATGCAAGCCATTAACTGCCTTCCAGTGGGCAGTATTTGAATTTGTAGATTTTCACCACTTTTCAGTGTGTAAGTGCTTCTTTTTTCTTAACCCCAGGGATTTCATTTGTGCTGACACATACCAAAGAAGCAATCTCCATGAAAGTATCCTTTTAAGGCAAGCATTTTGTGCACTCCTTAATGATGGGTGTTTAAGAGAAATGGTAATTATGATAGATTTTGAGCCTTAGGTAACAGACAGCCTCACAGTGAGAGGGTTCACTACATTTAAGACCAAACTCCTCATTAAGAAATGTAGATGTATCAATTCAGTCCTGTGCAGACGCACTGACAGTAAAGTCCATGTTAGTAAAAGCCCTCATCCTTACGATGGACGGTCTCATGAGTGAGCCAACACTCCACAAGGTCATGCTAGTCTGCCCAGATTGTGAGCAAATGAAACTTCCTGGGGACAATTAAACCTAAGGGAAATTGGTTGAAAATATTATTAAAAACATCAATGCTTTAAATTCCCCTTTTTCTTCTTTTTCCTCCCTATGACTTTAAAACTTTTTTTGCTTAAATGTGTCATGTAAGCAACCACATTATCTAAGGTGCATGCTACGACTCTAAACATAGTTTTAAACAAAAGCAATTCACATGGTCTTATCTAATACCAGTGATAAAAATACTGTGGAAACATGCTATACATACATGTATATATACTTTGTATATGTATTTCTAACCTAGATGACTCTCTCAAAATACATTCCAGGTAAACATGACTGTTAAATGAAGTGGGGGTAATGAATCCCTAAACCAGGATGTCAAAAGTTCAATCCCTTTCCCACCCATGCATGGAAGTAAGTTTTCCTACCCAGCTTGCTTGCAAAGATGGCAAGCAGAATTTAATCTTCATGGTGCCCAAAGCATAAAGCATGTTCAAATTCCATACAAAGAAATGCTTCATCTCATCCTTTATAGATTAATAATCTAAAACTCTAAGTAACTTCAGAAAGCCAAGGCAAGTTTCAACCAAATGACATGTAAGTTTCATCCAGCACCTTCAAGCTGTTAAGGAAATGGAAAATCTGAAATAAAGGATTTGTGAATCAGTGTACTTCAAGAACCTTGTTTCGAGAAAAGTTTCTATATCAAATTACATTATTTACTACCGTTAAAATGACTTAGAAGCTTATCCAATTCTTGCTCCAGAGGATAAGGTCACGTTCTCTAACAGGAATGACATAAACCACGTATCTTGCACAGCACACCACCTCTATTAGAAAAATTAAAAGCCAAACCCCATGAAGACTATGTAGCAGGGAAAGAGTGAAACATGGGCAAATATGGTCCATAACAATCTGCAGTGAAGTTTATAAGGTTCTGGCAGAGGAGAGGGCATCACGATACTGATACAGGGTAATAATCTGTAAACCATCAAAAAAAGAGCGTGAAAAGTATTTAGCATTTTATAAATATTTGAAAGCAAAGCAAGATTTCTGGTTTAAATCAACCAGACTTTAAACTTTCTGGTTTTATAAGAACATCCTACTATAAATCTTTCTAAAATTTGCCTGCTTTTGTTTATTTTATTTTATTCAGGCCAGTAATGACCACTACAAATACCTAAATGCTGAACGAAGCAAAGATTTTATCCCCAAATTTTATGTGGGAGGCTTAAATTTCTTCTATAAAGCCAAGAGCAGTAAACAAGTTCATTATTGGTCACTTTCTTTTTGTTAAACCCTAACCAAAAAGATAATACCTTTATGGTTCATAAGGGGGGATCAAAAGTCTAGAAAATATTGCCATATTCTCTCCAATCCTTAATCCACCCCTCCAAAAACAGATTTCTGGTTAAAATAAGTCTTTTCGATCTGTAATATTTAGAATGACAAGAGAGGTCCTGTGACTCCATCCTGCTTCCAGCATCTGTCAAGAAAATCACAGACCTAACTCTCAGTTCATGGGAGAATGCTAACAGGGGATGAATAATGCTTCAGAGGGAGAAAGTATATTATTAGAAAGGTTCAAGACCAAATATTCACAGTGCTGCAAAACGTTTTTCGTTTTGTTCTTGTTTGCTTTTCAAGTATGAGTTACAGAATTAAAAAATACAGAGGTTATTTTTAGTGAATCATCCTCAAAATAGAAGAAAATTAGGAAACTATGTGATATAGAATGAGATACATATGAAGACACTTGTGTATGTAACTAAGACTTTTAAAGTCCCGAAGGAGGGAAAAAACTAAGCTAAGAGCTTACTTTTTTAGGTCATTTTTGCATTTCAACAACTTTTAATCATAAAACTGCCATTATTAGCTCCAACTGTCCAATGTATGCAACAAATCTTATCAAAGATATTCAGATGCGCCAAACTGCAGGCTACGGAGGAAGGACAGACCCTACACTGCAGGTGTTAAGAAGCCAGCCTTCAGTCGGAAAGGTGTTTCTTTGAAAGCACAACATGTTTCCCTGGGAATTCAACACTTTCCCACTTTGCTCCAGCCCATATTATCACATACAGAAGAACAGCATGTTTAAATAACATGCATAAATTGGGATTTTAAACATGGGATATAATTTACACTTTCTAGAACACTGCCGCTTTGAAAATGGCAGGGGATGGGAAGCAGTATCTGCTTGGTGAGTTCAATAATCCAACATATAGCCGTTCAAATAAACAGCGGGAGCAGAGGCTGCACGGGAACATAGGAAAACTACAGTCTGTGCAACTGACCGCCTGAGTTCATAATCCCAGTTCTGCCGCTTGCTAACCATGTAACCTCCACCAACATACCTAATCTAAGCCTTTGTTTTCTCATCTGTAAAACAAAGACGGCAATCATAGAACTGGCCTCGTGATCCGAATTATATGACTTAACGTATGCACACTGCTTGAAAAGAGACTGATGCATCGTAAGAGCTGTGGAAATGTTTTCTTATTTGAAGACAGCTGTGCAAACTGTGAACATAGTTCAGGGCTCAGCGAACATAGTTCAGGGCTCACCAACCCAGCACCATACTAGCCAGTAGCGATACTTTTTATTCTAAAGGCACAGGTCACTAAGAGCAAGCTTTACCGGTTATTAGTGCCTTTTTAAACGGTGAATGCATAAATAAAAGAGCATCTCACCTCACTTATTGATAATCAAGAAATGTATATGAAAACAAGGGCTCTTTCTCGTTTATTAAATGAGAGCCTTAAAAACCCAGGTTCTGGTAAGAGTATAACGAAACTATAAAGCAATCTGACATTATTACCAGGAATTATGCAATATTTATATTTTTTGACCCAATAATCCCACTACTCTACCCTAGAGAAAAGCCAAAACATGACGAAAGCTTTAAGCCAAAAAATCTGTTTAAGTTATATGTCATTTATATTATGAAAACCCAGGAACAATGTATATGTCTAATAATGAGAAATAATAATTGGGCATTTTTAGGTAGTAAGCAGGTTTGGAATATGCCACATGTAACTAGATTTCTCCATATTGACCTGTCCATGATTACTCATATATTAAAGGCACTGACTCAGACTTAATGTAATTTCTTTAATCCAGCATTTCCCAAGCATACTGATAACAGAAACTGGGGGTGGGGGTTAGTTAATATGTACTATTTCTCATTAAACTAGAGTGCCATGGAACAGGATAGAAAAATATCGGTTAAGTAAGTGATGGTTAATCTTCTTGATGAACATTTATGCAGTCATTAACGAGGGTAGTTTTCAGTACTATGCAGGCTGCTTCCAGCAATATGAGAAGATACTTATCATATAAGGTTAAAGGGAAAAGGTTTAGGCTCAGTCAATTACTTAATAGCCAAGCATATGAGAAAAGCTCAGATGGAGATATCCCACCATGAGCTGTAGAGTTATGTGTAAATACTTCTATTATGCGATGCTACTGCTCCACTGAAAACAACTTCATAATAAAAATAAAACCAATGTGAATCAGTGGTATCAAGTCCCATCTTCCTTCCTCCTGGTTCAGAAGTGTAGTTTGTTTGTTTATCCGGTTGTTACTTTAATAAGGCCTGAGGGGAGAATCCTTACTGAAAGTAACCTGTAACAAGAAAGTAGAAAACAAACAGAGCGATCATTCAGCTTCACCAGAGGAATACACGGAAGCAGGCGGCCCTGTCAATTTGAAAGAGGCTAATGAAACATTATCTGCAGGTGAGCGGACTGTCTCGCAGCATTACAACCCTAAGCTACAAATGATTTCCTAACCACAGAGGTAACCATGATGTTACAGGTACTTTGAAAGACAAATGAGAACGCTGCCACATGCAAGGTCAATCACAAACCTCCCAGATACCCTGGCTGTCCCTCCTTCCCCAGAAGATCTGCAGGAGCTGGTGGGCGCACCTGAGTGAGCAAAACCGCAGTCACTTTCGAGTGTGAATCTCGGGAGCCTGGTGTACATACCTATTTACACTGATGTCTGTCTACAGACATAAGCTGTATGGAAACAAAAGCTCACACACACCTGGAATACTGTGGCTTTCGTTTTGTTGGAGAAAACGAATAAACAACAACTTCCAATCCTTGCAATTGTCTGAATGGGGTTAATAGTGTTTCAGGCAATCGAACAAATCATGGCAGGCTACGAACTAAGGGGGTAGAAAAACAGAAACAAAACCAGCTAATCAAGGATGGACAGCTCACGTTTACCTATCTACTTTATTAATATGGCAACTCCCAGTGTTTGCTGGCACCATGATTTTATTTGATGCAATACATCCTATTCAGGGATTTTTTTTTCCTTTCCTTTTTATGACCTAACAATGCATTTAATTTTTAATTAAATTTTATTTTAAAGTATAGAGTATGTATAAAAGCCAAAGCAAGTGTGCAGCATCTGTTCACTGCATCTGCACTCACTACCACAAAAATTAACCTTAATCTAAAGAGGCACAAATGGGTTTTTATGCCATGAGGAGGCTCAAGTATTTAAAAATCAATGACTGTCCACCCAGACAAAGAACAGCTGTTTCTTAATATGGCAACTCCTCATTGAGCCCATGTTCAACCCCCAATGACTAGCCTAAAACTGCCCACACTCCTGCTTTCCCCAGCTGAAACTGACAGAGGAGGACACTATCTAAAAGCCACCAATGGGACTAAGCGTCCACAGACGGAGTGGACTGAGCCTAACCAGACGGCATTCTGAGACACACCTTCTACTATCAGCACTCAATACTTCAGTAAAATCCCAACACAACTTACTTCCTGTGTCCAGAAATCTACCTAAGGTGAAAATTCACCCACCTGCATTAAAAAGGTCAAGGGATGGTGAGAGCAGACTGATTCCCAACCGTCTAAAACAGGGGTTCTCTCCCTAGAACCCATGAGAATTTAAAGACTGTCTCATAATCGGGCAGCCTTAATATTCTCTGGAAGGAATGTGCTTTTACTTTCCTGAATGTTACGGAGAAGGAAAATTAACGTGTGCAAAATACAAATAGTAGACAAGGATGGGGGAGTAGCCACAGTTGTCCATGGCACACTGGGTTTTTCTAGAAACCCA
>ML108864.1:29797-87572 GCA_003697995.1 Taxidea taxus jeffersonii | reverse complement strand
AAAAAAAAAAGCTATAAAATTATGAAATGTCTATTATGGGACAAGCTCCATGCAAGGGGATGGAGAGATGAGTAAATCTCTTCCAGAAGACTTGAAGCATTCTCTTCACCACCTTTAACTTGTGTAACGCTGAATTGTATATCTTTTATCCGGAGCATTTTCCCCAGCTGACTAAATTAAATTTATACTACCACTCACAAAATTGTGTTTAAATGTCCCCCTAAATGGCATTCACAATTCACATGTTAACAATGCTACCAAATTCCTCTCAAATCTTTGTACAATTTGTGTGACCGTGTACTCCGGTCCATCTTAGCCAACCCGCCCACAGTACACTGGACCAAGTTTTATAGTCAGTCTGGTTCTATCATTAAATTTGCCCTAAAATACCAGGCTAAATAAATATTTCTGTCTGAATCTCACTTCAAAAGGATTTGGGGGAAAGTTTTTCTATTTTACTCAGATGATGTGGACATTGCACATACTTACTTAGACATCAAGTCTTTACAGCATAACCCGCAAATATTTCAAAGTGTTAGGCACTTTTAGAGATGTAATTCTTGATTTGAAGACTATTGAAACAAATAAAATAAGCACTATAAAGGCTCATCTTAAGCTTTGACCAAATCAGCTATTTAGCTGTTAATGTTTTCTCTACATAAATATGGAGGATTCAGTACATTAAGAAAACCAAACTTATCTGACCACACATTCTCTGCGGCCGAAAGCCTGTCAGCTGCTTTGCCATCATCAATCCATCTCCTCAGATATCTAGGAGGCTGAGACCAAATAATCAGCTGGGAAAAACAAGGACTGAGGATCTATTTACACTTCTTCTACTGTGAAGAATAATCATAGGTTAGCCGTGGCTTACAATTACCAAATAAAGAATGAATTAACCAAAACAGAGCTCCTTTTTGTGAAATGAAAGGTGAGCTAAATCTCAGCTGATACTACATGCTTACTGGCGTCATCTCTCATATTTTAAAAATTCTACCAAGTGCCTACTGTGTGTTAAGCAGTATGCTAACTATAATAAACTCAGATTAACAAGGTGTGATGTTGACACCACAGCCATTAGCGAGGTGACAGGGTTATAACTGAAGGGACACCCCAGAGTAACAGGGAGAGGACACTAAACATGCTGGTGCTAATTCTTCCTTTTACAAAATCTCCTTGAGTTCCTAGGTCTCCCTGAAAACACAGACAGGAAGGGTCACGCACACTCACTCACGTTGTGTATGTCATGTTGAAAGAGGCAGCTGTTGAGAGAACAGGAAAACCACTGCTTCTGAAAAATAAAATATTCTCTTGGCAGGGGCCAAGACTCATTCTGATCATTGAAAATCAGAGACTTCAAAAAGTATAGGCTGATATAAAAAAAGATTCTATAAGAGTTAAACTTAGATTCTTAACTTTAGTCAGACTGCTCTTATTAGTGAACAAGGAAGTGAAAAACATTATGTTCATGTCCAACAAATTACTAGATGCAGAAACACACTGGCAAACGCACATCCCACCATCGGTAATGGCAGCTGCTCACAGATCAATCTACTTGGATGAGAAAAAGACCTCATCTCTAAGAGGACACATCTTTGTGCTCTGTGATTGTGATGAGTCCACTGGAAACCCACAGTGCCACAGGAAATGGGGTGAATCCAGTCCAATCTACCCGTGAAACTGATTAAGAATAATTTGACTAGAAACTGCTGAGGAAATAGACCCTGAAGTGGGTCAGGCATTTCCAAATAAATGAGACAATTTTTTCTCTGTAAGGTTTGTCCAAGCAAGGAGGGTACAGAACAGGTGAGTTAGGTAATAATTACCTATTACTACTTATTTACCTATCTCTACATTTACCATCGTCTTGATGCAAATGCATTTAATAACTTACTTAAAAATTTAATTGATTTTCTGGCTGAATCATTCTTACCTGTGTAGTGAACTGGCATCTTAAAACTCATTTTAAAGATTCAGCATGTCTTGTCCATCTAGTTTTACAATGATTACTAAAGTAATTTTTGAGATGTTCACTTCATATTACAGAGTGTATCATGATGTTATTATTTTTAATAATCATATATAAAATAAATATACAGGGCACCTGGGTAGCTCAGTACATTAAGTGTCTGCCAGGGTCCTGGGATCGAGGCCCCCCCCATCCAGCTCCCTGCTGAGCAGGGAGTCTGCTTCTCCTTCTCCCTCTGCCCCTCCCCCTGATCATGCTCATGAGCGTTCGTTCTCTCTCTCAAATGAATAAATAAAACATTAAAAAAATAAATATACCACATTAGATGAGGTTTATCAAAAAAACAGGATTGTGACAGTGGAGTAGTATTTATATAACTTATGATAAAGGTTTATATTGTATAATTGTATATCATTGTATATTGTATGCTGTGTTCTAATAATTATACCTTTACCCAATTTTCTAAAGTCTTCCCTATTCTGCTTCCTATCTCCTCCCAAAGACAAAGGAAAAACAAATGAAAACCAAAAAGTTTAAGTATTATCGTATGGTAAATCTTACAGCTGTGAACTAAAAAAAACTTTTATACTCTGTTCTTCTTTCTCTTCTTATGAAACAGCTTTTTTTTTTTTTTTTTTTTTGTAAGTCTTCTGAACTTTCAGAACCAAACTAAATTGGAAATTTAATCAGATACATTTCAGTCAGATCTCCCTGTGTTAAATTTTAGGACTGGACTCATCAACTTGGATGAGAGAGGCTGGCTAGTTTGGATAGTTGGATACATGTCCTACATTATTTCTCTTAGTGATTCACTGTAACTTCAGTGTGGTTTTCCAGATGAGTCCTTAAAATAATGTTTAGAAATAACCCAGAAGGGACGCCTGGGTGGCTCAGTTAGTTAAGCAGCTGCCTTCGGCTCAGGTCATGATCCCAGCGTCCTGGGATCGAGTCCCACATCGGGCTCCTTGCTTGGCAGGGAGCCTGCTTCTCCCTCTGCCTCTGCCTGCCACTCTGTCTGCCTGTGCTTGCTCTCTCTCTCTCTCTCTAACAAATAAGTAAAAATCTTAAAAAAAAAAAAAAAGAACCCAGAAAAAAATATTTTAAAAATGTCTTTTTAAAAGGTACGTTTAAAGCCATGTTTGAAGGTAAAAAAGCAAAATCATCTGTGTAGATACATACATATTACATACATACATATTAGTTCCAGTGTGCTGATAAAAAATGGGGACAGGATGGGGAATAAATTACATGTTTTAACTAAGGAATCTAGAGACCAAAAAACATCCAAGAGAAGCTGAAAATGACCTCCCAAAGAACAACAATCCTCTCACTTCACAGATGAGGAAACTCAGCTTGACCAAGGTTAAGTAACTTGTCCAAGGTCAAACAGTTAAGGAGTGTCAAAGCCTTGACACATCTCAGATCTTCTGAATCAGATGCTCTAGCCTAAGAGATCAACTAATTCAATCACCTTGTTATAAGGATGAAAATCAGAGTCCCAGAGTATTTGGTGATTTGCTTAAGGTCAAACATCTAGTTGGTAGAAAAGAAAAAGTGACATCCACACCACCTGATACCAGGCCTTGGTGGGTTTTGTTTTTTGCTTTTTGTTCAAGATACGCTTCATCAGTCAAACTGACAAAATCAGAAAGGAGAATTTTCACACAATTACCACATGAGTTCCCTTAGGTTACCAAAACATTTGGCAATAGGCTGGCAAGAAAATGAAATGAGTTAAGGAAACCTATGGGCAGACAATATGTGTTATAGGTTAATATGCATATTATTAATTTCCCAAATTAATTAATCAGAACACCAATAATAATGGTAATAACACCTAGACTTCACTGAGGGAATATAATGAACCAGGCATTTTACATACATTTACACTGAATCACCACGAATTATACATCCTCTGTATTTTTACACAAGTGGAAACGGATTAGAGAAAAGAGTTGGCATTTGAACCCAGGTCACCCCAACTCCAAAGTCAGTCAATGCTCTCTCCCTGACCTACTTTTGTATCATTATAAAATTCTTTGGTACATAAAAAGATAATGAAAAAATATAGAAATTCATTCAAAAGCACTACTAGTTAACATTTTACTAATCACATACTCTGTGCCAGGCACCAGCCTAATTTAACACCTCATTTAATCATCACAATAAGTCTATCAGATAAGTACATTATTAGTCTCACTTACAGAGGAGGAAAATGAAGCAGGGAAAGGTTAAGAAACTTCCCCGGGACCTGGAAAGGCAGTAGCAAGTGGAAAAGCTGAGAACATACCCAGAATCTGCCTCAGACTCTTAACCATCAGGGGCCAACTCTTGTGTACAGGGTTTCTGCAGGTACATCTAATCCTTGACCTCAAGAATCCTATGATGGAGCAAAGGCAACAGAACACACACAAAGCTGCAGACAGCATACACAAACGACACTATTTTCCACATACCAACATTATTCATACGAACAACTAAAGTGGAAGAAGGGGTGACAGCTTGCACCACAGAGGCACAAAGGGTTGTGCATGAGGGATGGATCATCTAACATGTCCAGGCACACGTTTCAACTCAAAAGACCAGGGTTAGTCTAACAAAGCAGATGTCCGTAATGGATAAGGTGCCAAAACTCTTTTTTTCCCCTGCATGTTGTTCTTCGGGAGATTAGGTGGGAATCTGATCCACCCACATCCCATCAGGAGACTTTTGTCTTTGAAACTAATCAGGAATAATTTACTGGCTGTTAAGCTACAGGGCAAAAACTCCTGTGATGGAAGGAAGCAACAGGAAGAGAAAGGAGATTTGGGGGGTGGGGGGGATTTGGAAGACAAAAGAACAGAGAGTCGATTCAAGCATTCATATACTGCTCCCTATAGCTTAAAAAAACACTTATTTCTTGCTGGTGTTTACTGCAAAGTAGGCAAAGCTGCATTTAAATTTTTTAAGTAAACCTATATTGTTACTATGCGGACCAAAACTGACTGAAAGTAGAAATTTAGATTAAATAAAGGCGAAAATTTCCTGACCATATGTTTGTTAAACTCTGAAACTTTTATTCAAGGAATATTCAGAATTTATTGTGAAATTCTTCAAAAATAGCTCTATCCCTTGGCCAGCCATCAGAAATCAAGCATACCTGAATGCTGAGGAGGAGGGCCAGCTGGTGTATGAACTGCCTAGGAGTCTGATTATTCTTCCCACACAACACACACAGTATATACATGAGGCCTCACCATTAGTTCCAAAAACCCAGCCCACAAAACATTGAACCTCTAGTTGTACCGATTACCTGGTAATTGGTACTGGTGAGCGCAAAGTTGTGGTTTGCGGCCTCTCAGGTCATTAAAGGCTCAACAAGGAGGAATGTAAGTGTGCATTTTTAACCCTCTTTTCAGATCAGCATACATACAGTCCTCCATCATTCTCCTCCAATGCGCCTCCTTGGAAATTCTGCCCCAACATCACCTTTTAACATTTCGCTGAGTTCTGTCAGAAAAAGTGTGTCACTCCACACAGCCTGCCTAAGTGGTCAGAGGCCACTGACTGGCCAAGTTCACAGCATATGAAACTCAGTTTTCTCATCTGTAAAACAACAATCATTATAATACCTCCCTCATAAACACTGCTGTCATGGATTGAATAAATGATAATGAATGGGAAATCTGTAACAGTATACAATAAATGCTCAATAAATGGAAGTTATTCAGGAAGGCTTCCATTTCTAGAGGGGCACACAAGGGCTTCTGTGGCCTCTAAAAGCAAAAGTGAATCCCTCCTACTCACCTCTGAACAGCCACTAAGGTGCTACTTAGGGATTTGAAAAAATCTCATTCAAAGACCCTTCGGGGTCCTCACAGGCTCTCAGAAGCTTGGGAAGACATGTGGGCGGAGCCCTAGATCCTAAACTTCCCTAAATATAACCTGATGCTTGTTGGGTGGCTTCTCCTTTTTTTTTTTTTCCTTTTTGGTTTCACATGATAGGTTTCTGCTAATGATTTTCATGACCCTTTCTTTTGTTGTTGTTAAAAACGAAGTTTGAAAACAACTGTTCAGTCCATAAATCAGTGAATCATAAATTCAGATACAATAGAGCTCCCCCAAGTTCTGTCTGGAAATATTAAAACTGTCCTGGTTTTTACCACCTTACCATCTAACCACTTATAAAACAAGCCTAATTTGAAGAATAGAAGCATTTCCAGTATTCAGTACTATTTACAAAGCAATTAAACCGAGGCTAAGATACACAACAGGGCAGAACAATTACAATACATCTGAGAACCCTGTTAACTCATCTACTATAAAGAACAATTCATCAGAACGACTCTACCCCTTGATATTAGAAACACAGCCTCACAGTGACACACTGCAACATGGCTAACCCACCTTTCTGCCTCAGACACTTTCACCAGATCCCCTTCCCTCTGAATAAACTACTTTCAGGGTCTCCCCCAAATCCATGTACATGGTTATAACCAGCAGGTCTTCATCCCAGTTGCTACGAATCTCTGTAATATTTTCCTATCACTTCTCCCCATCTCTATTAAAATCAAAACAACCATGCAAAGACTACATTATTCTTGCAGGAAGTAGCTCCTTTTACCCCCCAACAGATGAGCTTTCTCTGTGTCCACAGCATTCCATGCTTTACTGTGACGTTATTTGTTTTGTTGTTCATTATTAGCAGCCTGAGCGAAGCAGAGCATTTTGATCACTGCCTTGACAACTAATGAATTTTTCTAATTGTCTTGGCATTTGCCTGCATGTGGTCTTTAGCATTGACATGTTCACATCAACTATCACAGAAGACCAGGCATTTAGGATGAAGGGATGCTTACAGTATCAGTCAAAATGAATAACAACTCAAATACACTGCTGGTTTTACTGTATATTTATTAAAAATCACTTTGCAGTCAGGGCACATGAGGATTTCTTTTTAAGGATGTTTACTTATCCAGTTAGTAAATGTACTGGGGTGGTTTTCACTAAAACATGTCAGCCAGCTGTTTGTTTGGGTTCTTGAATTGAATGGTAAAAATACAGGCAGCTTTTACTCAAAGTACTCCACGTTAAACAAGGGAATCTGTTCCATATTTAAATGATTTAATTTTCCTTTTTCAAAATATAAAAAATAAAAAATTTTCACATCATAAGAACATCCCCTCTTCAGAACTTCAGAACTTTCATTTCAAGATGGCATATGGTTCTCCCTCACCCATGTGATACCCCGGGGATGCTGAAGCACTTAGGAGACCCAAGAGAGTGTGTAATCTGACATGACAGCTGAAGGAGGAAAGGCTGACAGAAGCCTCAGAACAGGTATCAGGGAGGGAGAAGGATTCTTCTGGAATCCAGGTTTACCCCTCATCTTTCTTCCAAGTCCACCAGAATGTGACGTTTCATTTGCCCTTGAGAAGACAGCATCACTGGCAGGAAGGTTTCACTCAGAGCCGGGATGATGGACCCACCAAGACAAAGAGCTTCACGTACTTTAAACTTCTCCGAATCAGGCAAGGCAGAGAGTGTTTCTGCACTTCAGTCTCTCAGATTCTCTGTAACCCAGCATAAGCTCCTGCTGGCTTTGTAGTCGGCTTCCCTTTCCTCCATAGGGCACGCTTTTACGAGTTCAGCTGTGGGCCTGCTTAATTTCCCTCTGCAGCCTTTCTTCTCCTCCTAACACATGCGCACTTGAGCCTGGCTCTGGGGTGCTAACCAAGGAGGAACAATGGGAGGCTTTGAGCAGGCCTCAGCCCCAGACCCAGTCAATATTTACTTCAGTTTGGAGCCACAGTTTTAAAGCTCCTTCCAAGCAGAACTCAACAGTGGGGGGTCCCCGGAGGTTTCTAGATTTTACTTTAACACGGGGGTGGGGGTGGGGGTGGGAAGAGTTAGTGCAGTGGGTAGAGACAGAGTAAATAGATTACTGTCCAAACCACTTTCTCAGAGAAAATAAGGGAGTCTGTTCCACAAAATAGGTTAAACTTTCAATACTAATTAGCAATTTATAACAAGAAAAACCAATCGTCTTCCAAAACTGATTATTGCAGTCTTAAAACTCCGTATCTGGCTGAAGTGCAAACCCACTTAATGTGACCCCTGTATATCTTGTGAGCAGGGGTCTGATCCTATCAACCACCCAAAGCTTGCCAATATTTGCCTACCCTGCCTGGAGTGGTTGTGCAAGGACCCGCGCCGGTTAGTCCATATTCCTTGACTGACTGCCAAACCAAATCTTTTGTATACTACCAATCCAGGTGTGTCCTAAAATGAAGTTGTGGTTCTCAAACACTGTGAACTACGAGTATGCTATGGTAGATATACCATATGATATTTACATGGAATAAGTACATGTGTCTGCTCTCTGGGCAATACTGGGAATGCTGGTTCTTGGCTTTGAAAATAGTAACTGAGAAAAAAAAAAGTCAGTCTCCCCACGAGTGAGAGTGGCTAACTACGGAATGGCAGGTGGGAGAAGGGTAGGAGGAGTGGCTATTTGTTGGTGATACTATATCACAATGGAGTTTGCCCGTGGATTTACACTGCCTTTTGTTGAGATAAATGTAGAGACACTCACTTAATTAAAAATAGAATTATTGGGGCGCCTGGGTGGCTCAGTGGGTTAAAGCCTCTGCCTTCCGCTCAGGTCATGATCTCAGGGTCCTGGGATGGAGCCCCGCATCAGGCTCTCTGCTCAGCGAGGAGCCTGCTTCCCTTCCTCTCTCTGCCTCCCTCTCTACCTACTTGTGATCTCTGTCAAATAAATAAATAAAATCTTAAAAAAAAATAGAATTATTTAACTGTAAACAGTTTTATATTTGCCTAGTCAACTTAATTAAAAAAAAAAATTTCAACTGTAATAAAAGTAACCTGAAGTGATAGTGGTGAGATTTTACTAAAATGATTAAGGGCATATAAAATTGCTAAATTCCAGTTAGATACCTGAGGAAAGAAATTCATAGTTGTCTGCTCTAACCAATTATAATGCTCATTATTTCATTCAAATACAAAAGTCATCACCATCGTCTATATTCTAAACATGTAAAATACACGGACAGAATTTGGCATTTCACAAAAAGAATAAAGAGAATTCAAATCATCCCTCCTCCAAAAAGTATGAGGTAAAAGGTTAGGTATACTAGGATTGACTTGTTCAATTATGTTTGTCTAGATTCATCAAATGCACTGGAATAAGTTCAGCTCTAATCTTTGCTATATTACATACCGTATTAATAAAAAACGAAATAATTAAAATGTAACTCAATTCAATCATTTCAACATCAAGGAATTACTGGATTGCCATACACTCAAATGTGATCAATCAGCATGCTCTCATGGAAAGACTATACTGAGTCAGCCTCGCTGAGAGCAAGTCTCTGGCTGGTATTTTTGAACCAGGATATAAGACTATAAGGAATTAGTTTTTCAATAATACAAAGTGTCACTAAGTACGTCATCAAAATTTAAACTTCTTGAGTACCCTTTTGCCAAGAAAGGAAGCCTGGAACAAGAGAGGGATTGTACCATTAATCATTCATCAGACACTGAATCCAAGTAATACAAAATTACAAAGTTTTACACTTGAAATAAACACACAGCAAGCTCATTCCCTTGATAAATCTTAAATTCCAATGTAGGGAAGACAAAAGAAATCCACTTTTCTATAAAACGATCTGAGAGTAACAAAGGTCAGTCTAGCATTCTAGTGAGCACAGCAATTTTAAATATCAGAACACTGATCTTTAAAGGAAAATCAGTGTGCACAGTTATCAGTACTCTTTCAAGTAATTTCTTATTCAATATCATCACTTTTATTGCTACTTGCCAAGTGCTGCCCTCAGCTGTCACTAAATTTCTGGGTACAGCACATAGGATCATTGATAATTTTCCTTATAAATTATTATTTTGTTGTTTAGGCATAAGTGAGGTTTATACCTTCAGGAGTAAAACAACATTACCAAATAATCGTGTAAGTATATGATTGCAATTTTAAAACAAGTAACAGGCACATTTGCTATTCTCCTAAATAACTATAAACATATGAAGTAAAACCTGTTTTGAATAACCACCAGACAATTCTACAGAAAAGTGGCCCTTTGACAGTAATGGGTTACTCAGGTTTCAATGCATTAAAATATGTGTTCCTTGACAAATTCTGTTTCCTTTCTCAGCTAGATGCTGTTATGATCTATTTATGTTCCTAACATCAATGTGTGTATAATTAATATGTACTAAGTTTAAAAGCAGTCGATAACAGGAGTTTTTTAAGCACAGAGGCGTCAAGAGGCTAAACCCTGTTCTTCTGGCAGCAGGATTCAGAAGAATCCAAGGATCCCAGGGACAGCCGGGCTGCCTGTAAGGAACAGCCCCAGACAGGAATTGATTTGTTTCAACAAGCTCCTCATTGGAAATACAAGCATTCTCCAAGAGGGTGTCGGTATTCATTAATTTCTCCTTTGAGATGGAGATATCTCATTATACCTGTGAAGTCCAAAGCAGAATATTAGGGTTTTAAAAGTCAAGAAGAAGCAACATGGAAGAGACAGGAGATGAATGGGGCATTAAAAATAAACGACCAACGTTACAAAGGAGATCCAAAATTCCTTTCTGGGGTGAAAAGGGCCTGGCTGACTTGCCTCTCACGTGTCATTATTTGCACATTATTACCCTTGTAGAAATCAGAAGATAAGTCCTAAAACATAAAATACAATTCAACCTATCTTTTTTAAATGGTCAATTCTTCCACAATGCTCTGAAACCAAGTTTTTATTTGTGTTTTCTATGCAGCATACAAGAATGTACCGAATTAAAAAAAATGAACCAGGACAAAGTGAGCTGACCTCTTCAATCTCTACATTTTATAACTCCATTTTCAAAGTCCCGTACAGATGTACTTTCCTTTAAATTTTTACAAATCTGAGGGAGACATTATTTTTATTATGCCCATTCCTAGGGTGAAGGAACTGAGGCTCAGCTTCATCACTATGAATGGCATTCTAAGGAACCAACTAGAGCTGAAATTTAACCAGATCTGAAATACAACCAACAAAATGTTTACAAAGACAACTAAAAAAATCTATTCTGATGGTGTTTAAATATCTCACCCTGAGCTCTTGCCTATACACCACCACCCAAACCCATTTAAAGCCGTATTCACAACAGCTGCTCTTATAAAAACTCAAAACAAAAAAAGCTTTTATTTTATGCAGCCAGAACAGTCTATAAATGTGCACATATCAGTGTTTCTAAGAACCTGATTACAACCTATTAATCTGATGACAAATCACTGTTAATAACTTTGAGTTAAATAAAAACTATTTAATGTATTTATTTGCCCCTTTTTTCTTAAATGAAGGTCAACCCACAATAATTAGAATTAGAACTAGTCAGCATCTTCTACTTCACCTGAGCACTGCGATGAGCACAAATCTTAGGTGTATCCACTCATTTGGAACAAAACTATTCTTTAGAGATATGCAAGTAACTTTACATTTTAATCAATGGAGATATCCTATCTCTAAATGTAATAGTCTTCTAAGTACATACCATACTTTGCTTTTAGGAACCACAGAAGTTCACACATAGTCACAGAAGACTCTCCAATTCCTGTAGCAGTGAGAATCATAAAAGTAGAAACTAAGCAGATGTCATCTCAAAGTCATTATCTCAGAATGCTTACCTATAATACACCATGGTGAGCATAAAAATTAACCTACAAAAAAAAAAAAAAACCCAAACAGTAAACATCTTCATTTACTATTCTTAATAAGAGTCATAGTTCTTACAAAATGCTGCCCAGTGTTTTAATTAAATCCATTTTTATCAAGGATTTAAAAATGAAAAGATCTGCTTCTATTTGATAATTATAAAAAATGTTGGTAAAAACTTTACAAAAATAAAAGGATACTTGAATTAAGAAGGCTCACCATCCTTTCCCTCTTTTTTTTTGTTTTTTGTTAAAATATAGCTGATTTACAGTATAAACAGCTCCATCTTTCTTTTTATAATCATTCCAGAGAGGTCATTTTGGTTAAGTCAGTCAACTCAGTGATGCTTTCAAAGGCTTTCAAGTTCACTTAGGAGATTAGTAATACTGTATTTATACACACAGAGTGAAGAACAGAAAGGGTAAGGAGGAAGAGTAATCTGAATTTAACTAGTTCCATCCTTTACTTCTTAATACAAGCATCTCATGATATTTGTTCTGCAAATCAAATGATATATAGACTGTGAAAAAAAAGTGGAAGCATATTTACAGACTTTATATTACCTGGACTGTGGAGGAACAAAGATTTCCCACAAAGGACACTAGAATCAGAGAATTTTAAAGCAGGAATGAAAGTCTTTTATAACTCCATTGGAAGCGTAGGCCCCCCTAAGAGCTACTCACAACCAACCCAGCCAGTGGAAGAAGACACACTATTAGTCATCTTCTCTGCTACATGTAAAATGAACATTTTGGGTTCATTTAAGCATTCCAATTTCAAAGGGAAAGTGTTAAAAATCTGTTTCCAAGGTGCAATTCTGGCATTGCCACATAAAATATATCTGAGGAGGGCTTGCAAATAAATATCCTGAGACATTTATGACAGGATCCTCCTAAAACTTTTTGGACCAAGGCAGTATTTTCACTCCAGTAGAATTTGTCTAAGTAAAACTTACAACAAAACCCCTGGCCTATTACTTTTGTTCATGGCGGATTTTTAATGACCCATAAACCTCCTTAGGAAAAGCGATTTTATCTGAGAGTTGGGGTAAGTGGCTAAAAATGAAGACTACTAGGTCGTAGGATAAATCACTTTCCCTTGTGCAAATAGTAAGCCATTTTAGAAACTAAGTAAGTTCTATATAGTAACTTCCTATATATAGGAAGTTCAGGGCAAATCTAACCAAGAATCCTAGGTGAGGAGCCAGAAGTAATCTCTCTCCCCACTGACTTATCTGGAAACTTGTTGCCCAAACTGTGGTGCATAGGCCAACTGCCTCATATCACCTGGAGCTTGTTAGAAATGCACACTCGCGGGGCCCTGCCCCAGATCCACTGAATTAAAATCTGTATTTCAGCAAGACCTCCAGAGGATCTGCATGCAATTAGACTGTGAGAAGCAGTGATCTAGAAATTGCTAACCGAATGCTTCATGCAGGGATGCTGTTTACACTGTTTACTGGGATATCTCTAGTACAAGAACAATACCCGGCCCACAGTGGACACTCAATAAATATTTGCTGAATAAATCCATATGTGAACATTTCTTTTTTTTCTTTTTTTAAAGATTTCTCTTTTATTTATTTGAGAGATAGAGAACAGATGGAGCGTGAGAGGGAGAAGCAGACTCCCGGCTGAGCAGAGAGCCTGACGTGGGACTCAATCCCATGACCCTGGGATCATGACCTGAGCCGAAGACAAACACTTAACCGACCGAGCCACCCAGGTGCCCCCATATGTGAACATTTCTTATAGCACTATCTATTCTATGTATAAAACTTGTAATTGCACAAAACTGCAAGTTCCCTTGGGGTACAGATGCTGTCTTCATCTCTGAAGCTGCTGTGTGCCTCCCAGTGCTTGCACATTATCACTCAATTGATATTTTATCAATTGTAACTTTTAGATATTCAATACAGGAATATATTACTATACTTAGATATTAGCTATAATATTGCTTTAATGTGAAAACTTTGGAAAAGTAAGTTAAAATCAATATATAATTTCTAAATTCACCCATTTGGCTTTGGTTTTAAGTATACTACAGAGAATTCACCCAAGGAATCAAGAAAGCAATGGAAAACATTATATGGGGCCAAGTCCTAATTCCACGTAGTACCAGAGAACAGGGATGGCACGGATGATTGAAATCCAAAATTGATTCCAAAACCTCATGTTATTCAATAGCCTCAAAGTCTTTTCTTACCAAATCTCATACCAAAGCTGCTCTAAGTTTCAGAGATATCATTTTTTAGTTTTATTTTCTTTCTCAAATCGACCTACCAATCACATAGGCCCAGAAACTGTGAAATGGCCAAAGCCATCCAAAGGGAAAGACTGTGATAGAGAGATCTACATCATAAACAAACTAAGTAATTAGTTCTCAAATCACCAGATATCAACACAAAAATTTAGAGCTAGGAAGTAACAATTTGTAAAAGAGGTAAGTGTTAAGAAATAATCAGACACATTAATGGCATCTACAGATGTATCCATAACAAGCCCATTCCAAAGTAAAACTCAAAATAATGAGATATTCAGAGTCAAAATTACTGCTGGTTCTCTCAGTCCATATAATAAAGGGAGAGATCCTAAGTAAGGACTCCCACCCCAGTAAAGAATCTCTTTGTTTCTTATTAAGTAACTGAATCAGATGGTTTTTTTTAATGCTTTTTTGTTTTGTTTCCAGGAACCCAGAGTTTCAAGTGAAGTCATTTGATATGTCTGACCCCATACATATATATTCATATGGAATATCCTATATATTTGTACATACCCCTCCCAACACACACACTTTGTCATGTTTTTGTTTTCCCAAGAGTATAGTTGACAATGGTGATAGCTGAGTGTGTAATTAGTTTTCATTGTTCCCCTGACAGCTATAGTTCCATATAAGACCCTTCTCTTTTTATCTTGTAAATGCTATGGAAAAAATACAATAATAAGAGGCATTTAATTATGGGTCCAGCAACCATCGTGGGAACATTGCCAGAAGAGAAGGGAACCTCTGGGACAGCAAAAACATATATTTGCAGGGAAGGGAAAAAGGTTTGTTCTTCAGTTACAGTAAATCTCAAAATATTGATGACAAGCGTATGATGGGAAAATTTTGAATTTTTCCCTGAGTCTCTATTGACAATAAAGTAGGTTTGAAATGCTCTATCAACGCTAAAACCAAGAATACTACTATATCTGTGCTAAAATATTAATAAGAATAAAGGCATTGTTTATTCATAAGGGAAATACTCCTTAGCTTTGTTTTGATACTATCAGTGAAGAGTACAAAGATTGTTTCAAATTTTACTTTTTGCTTTGCTTTTCACAGAATTAAATTAGCACTTGTGAAGTCAAATATCTGGGTGCTCCATTCCCAGAGGCTTACTTTAATTTGTTTTATACAGTATTTAAAATAAAGCATCCCCCCGAGTTGCTGTCATGGCGGACACCAGATCTGTCACTGAGGTCCTTTCTCGCCTGATTAATTAGTAATTGGGAGACACATTTTGGCAGCTTTCATTTCCCTATTATTTTCTCTAGTTTGACACAAAACCCTGTCAGAAGCCCCACGATTTGAACTGTACCCCTCTTAGTGCTGGGTCACTAAATTTTAATAAATGGAGCCCCCGCCAGAAAACTACCGAAATAGGCATGAAAGTTTATTGAAGCAGTAACAGTAAACAAATATATGAAGAAAACACTGAATGCCACAGTATCTAAAACATTCACGGGCTGTCTGAACCCAAGGGTTTTGGCAAGACTGCAGGACAGAAACTAAAAGAAAAGGCCTTTAATAAAACCAGTGCTTTTATCTGTCTTTAAAATATATATATTAGTTAAATAAAGCCGGCAAACACTTTGGTGCAGCGGAACCATACATCTGAGCCTCCTCCGTTATCCCAACCCGACGAATGAATTTATTGGGAGGCAAAGATTGATATCGGCTATAGGAATACAGAACCCAGCCAGAAGTCACAAAAGCTCTGTCTGAGCCAAACAAAGAAACATTTTTCATAAAAGGTAAGGTGAGGAACTTAAAAGTGAAGCTAAAAAGACTGATACTTCAGAAACCTGCCAACAGCTACAGAATCAGTTTCAGGTTCTCCATCTCAAAGTGCCAGTCCCTTCAAAAAAGCATCTTGCTACTATGGTGGCTCAGGACACTTGTGTGCCTTGGCAGCGGCCATGCTGTGTGGGTCAGAGGTCAGAGCTTCCACATTCCGACATCTGTCTGTATTTTCTTGCCCTGAAACAATAGAAGGGGAACAAGGCTCATTTGCTCCCACTTTGTTTAACCTAATTGTTAAACACGAAGGATCACTTCCCCATATTTAGAATTAGTCTTCCTTTTCTTTCCATTCCCATTTGTTTCCATAAATTTAAGTACAACAAAACACCTAACCAAGAGGTTAAGCCCCTCCCCTACATTATTAAATTTTGGTAAATGTGACAAAGTCATATGTCCCACGGGTGTCTGTGGAACACGCAACATCAAGTATCATGTCTACCACCATCAAAATCCAGATCACAATTTGCACTATAATTATCCAGCCAAAATAGGCCATGCTTTGATTTTCTTCAAGCCATAGAAGTGCATTTTACTACGACAAAATACTTTTCTAAAATGCATTTTCACAATACGAAGCAAGAGCTAGTTGTTGACTATGGCCTCTACATACATAAATAAGTCACTAGTAAGACTCAGAATGGACATTCTGACAGCTTAGAAGCAACAAGAAAAAACAAAAGTATTTGTTAGTCCGTTTAAAACAAAAAGGTCACTTTGGACACTCAGTTATTTCAGTCCTCTCCATCAGCCAGTCAAAAAAACAAACAAACAAAAAAATGGATGGATGATGGATATCAGAGGGAAGCTTTGCAGTACAAAAACTATCAGCTAATACCTGGACTTTAGTAAGGACTCTAGGAGATGTATACCGTTTCTTAAAACATGCATTTTATTTATCACCTTTGTATTATATCAGCAATCACCAAAAATCCTACTTCTAATGAACTGAAGCAATCTGTGACATAAGTAGTTTTCAATCTGTGCCCAGTTTAATCAGGCTGACTGAGTCAGGTTACTTTGAAATTAATCTTAAGGAAGTTCTGTTTTTACTGCAGTTCATGGGAATAATGTTCCCAGACATCATCAAACAGATGCAGTAGCAATAAGTTTAGTATAAATTTTTGGTAAACTTTACTAGGCCACATGTTCTTCCAAATGGATCCAAAAATACAAAACGTGGTGGAAAATACAGCAGATTCAGTTGATATATCCTCATAATTTTTAATAACAAATACGAATTCATTGCCAGTATAATTTTCTCTACTTCCTATAAGAACCCACAAGAACGGTTTAGTAACGAGAGAATGAAAGCCTATATTTCAGGGACAAAAAGGCTCTGATTTCATATAATGTTCCTGAAAGCACCCCAAATGTTTCATTTTTTAAGATACCTATACTTTTATCATCACCTCTTACTAGAGAGGTACTGCTGAGCAATTTGGGGGGGAAAAATATTGGTTGACATAAAAAGGACTGCTTAGAACAACCAAAAAAAGGAAATCAGGATTTGGTGTGTGTGTGTGGGGATGACCATAGAAGCTATTAATAACATATTATTTTGAAATTAACAACATATTATAAGCTACAAAAGAAAAATACGTATGTAAACATGGTATAGCCCAACATTTAACATTGATATGCCCAAGTTTAAAATATATTATTATGAATTAAAACATCATTTTTTTCAACTAAATACAAGAAGAAAGCATTTTAATGAGCTCACAAATAATTTGAGAGAGCTTTAAATGTAGAGCCCTGCCAAAATGATTATAAAGTGGTTCAGTCCTTTCTATCGTCCATATTCATTTCCGGACCATTTTCATGAAAGAAATAAAACCGGTCTTAAAACAAGATGGCTGCTTCTAAAAAAAAAAAAAAAAAAACGCTGATTTAACAGAAAGCCAAAAACCTAGCTTTTCTAAATTGGGGAGCAAAAACTTAGTCATCCCCCCTCCCCAATCTCCAAGCACGTCTTCACACATTTCCACACGGAAACCTATACATTACACTGTGCAGTTATTTAAAATTATGAATAGCAATTTTTTAATAAAGGTCTAATATTTGTGTGCCAATAATATAATTGTCCAATGCGTAAACCTACAGATACCATATGACCGAAATTTCCATGTCATAGCCGAATCATGATCATCGCTCATGGAAAACAGGTCATTTGATAAGTAATAACAGGAATACTACTAATGTTCTCTGTATCTCTTAAAGAAAGCCATCATAAAATATCCAGTGATATCCCATTACAAACACAACAACTGTACTGGACTTTTTTTGAAGTAAACAGCCTAGGAACTTAACTGTCAGAGTCTCTTCTTGAATTGCACTTTGCTGACCTTCCCTGAAGCAAATGGCAGGTTAATTCTATGACATACATTATAAATATTAAAAGCATTCCCCTACATTTTGGAATAATTTTTAAATAGGTTTTCTTAAAAATCACTCAAAACTATTTTTATTTCTCACTTGACTGGAAAATAAGACCTGACATTAACATTTTCTTCAACCTGTCAACTGTCAATTGTATGAAGGATGTTTTTAAAGATGACAAAGGTTTATTTTTCCTTATTGAAAATGACAGAATTCTACCTGAATGAAAGCTCAGGTAACCTGTGACTGTGGTACACTACTGTCTCTCAGCAACTAGCTAACTTAAGTAGGAGTTTTCACTATTTTAAAATAATGTTTCTATTGAAATCTGTGGCTGTTTGAAAACTATACTCAAAAGCCTTAAAAACCAAGAGTTTATATCCACACCCATTTCACATTCCAAAATAGTGAACAGATTTCAGTAGTTTATAATAAATCTTTCAAAGTGCGACAAGGAGTAGAGATTATCAAGAATACTAAGATACAGGGAACTATTTATAATCAAACTATGTATAATAGTTATAGTACCAAAAAAACCACTTATTTCTTTTGAATTTTAAACTAAGCAGTTCTTTTGTTTTTGTGCCCTCTTGTTTACAACTGACTTAAGTTTAAAGACCTAAATGCAGACAGATTTAAGAGGAAATAGACCTCCTGGTTGTGAGTAATATCCCATTCAGAAACACTGGAATTTCAAATTAATCACAAGAAACTTTTCCACAAAACAGGTCAGGATATAGGTTCAGAAGCAAACGAAAATGTAAATCTAATAATATAAATCAGGCCCTTAAAAGAGACAGTAATTTATTGATGTTTAGCTGTCTAAGACAACCAGCATAAGACAAATCACTAAAAGTGAATATTAATACCTCATTTCTTATACTCCTCTTTGAGGTTTCTATACCTGATTATGAAGGTGTTATCCATCACAAATGATCAAAAGGCAATTTTTTCTCAGTTCGGAAGACTGATCATGTCTGAACAGCCTGCGTAAGTGGCCAGGGCCTTCCACCCGGTACTTAGGGACCCACAGGCTTCCTTCCCAACATGAACATTCTAATCAGGTCTGCTATTTTAACAGTTTGTATACTATTTCTAAAAAGAACATTGATAATATGGAATCAGCAACATAGACTGGTTCCTTACTAAAAATAAAATGTAACTTTTAAAATTCTCATTGCTCATGGAAGTTATTCAAAACAAATACAAAAATGAAAAGGGTTGAGTGGCATCTTTAAAAAAAAAACTATTAAAGCAAATGATGTATAGTGGGGGGAAAACCCACTAAGCAATAGATAAATGCTGCCCACATATAAAATTCTGTTCTTAACATTTTCTTAGTTTTGTTCCACTTTGTATTTTAATGTATTCTCTTCCTCAAAGGTACATTCTTTTAGCATATTCTTCTACCAAGCTTGCGGAAGGCCAGGACTCCTGAAGGACTAATTGTATTCATTCATTTTCTTGGCCCAGCATGAAGCTGGTAGCTTGCTTGGTTCATAGCTACAGGGGAGAAGAGAAGGCGCTCATCTTTATCTGTCCCTACCCAACAGGAAATCAGGCCAGTGGACAGAATGCAATGTAATGCCTGCTCAGAAGGCATCTTACAAGATTAAATGGCAAGAAATTCACGAGGTTAATTTGCCCCCAAATAACTAAGTGTTCCTTCCAAACCTGATCCTCAGCCTTCAAAGGCGGAAGCCTCTCCAGCTATTGATTATCCGCCAGAACACACATGGCAACAAGATATTCCTTCAGTGAGCCAATGGTGTAGCTAATACCACTAAAACCAACTAACAGGGAGCAATGAACAACTGAAGACTCTCTCTGATTCTTTTAATCACAGGGAGTTTATTGACCTTGGTCTCATGCTGGAAATGCCAAATTAGACTGTATAGCAAGTGTACCTCAAATAGCACTGATGTTCTAGCCACCTAAAAAAAAAAAAAAAAAAAAAAAAAAGACAGTTGACTATTTCTGAGAGCTTATTATGAACACATAGAACACATAACGCATAAAATGGATGGAACAAACATCTCAGTAACTCATTTTTCTTTTCAAACTTTTACAGAAAAGTGGCCAAAAGCAAGAAGCGTATTTTCCCTTAGACCAATTTGTAAAGTAAAAAAAGCGAGGCGGGGGATGGTGGTGGGAAGGATTCACTTCAGGTCTCCAGCAAATGTATTAGGGTAAAAACAGGAGATATAAATCTCTGGCATACTGCTTTATTTTTTATCTGGATGTCTGCATAAATTCTGATATAAAGATCAAAATAATAAAATTACCTAACTATATCTAATACATTACATTGAGGCTCAGAGTTGATAAAGTTAAAAAATTCTAAATAATCTTTTTTATTTGAGGAACTTTTAAGTTTCTAACATATAAGATATTATTTAAAACATTTAAAATTTCAAAGATAAATTTATACCCGTACAAGTTTGGTGATAAAATTAATTCCAAACCAGGATCAACTTTCCACCTTTCCTCAAAAAAAAATTCTTAGATTTAAATCAAACCGATTTCCTTTACTTGTCAGTGGAAAAGGCACAGAGCTAGAATACTAGTACATGCATAATAAAACATTGATGATTCTGATTTTAAAAAAATAAAACAAGTTTATTTTGAAAGGTAAAAATACCCAAGGAATTATGATCAAGGTAAAAAAAAAGTTACTACCTCTCTCTATTTAGCCACATATACATGATCTGTAAGCCACAAAGGTTTGGGAGTACTGACCTAGAATTCATATCACTTTCACAACTCCAAGATTACATGTTAACAAAACTAAATGGTGTCAATTACCTGCTACTCTAACATGAAATGTTTAATTTACAAGTCCCTACAAGAGTTTTAAAAGTCCAAAGAAAACATATGATTAGGTTAAAATTTAGTATATACTCTGGATGAATTATAGAGACATTTTTTTTTCTCATCAGAACATAACACTTTAAATTGGTGATACTCAGAACCTAACAGAAGCAAAGCATTAAGTGAGAATCAGTACTCTTCAAGTATGCTGGTGGAATTAGCCTCCGTATTATATTACAATTCCACCCGTTAATGCCAACTAGTAGGAAACATGTCTAATTATCCCCATCATCATTTTGGCAGCTGGTCAAAAGGAACCAAGAACTTTTCAATATACACACAATATTTAAAAGAATATTCTCACTGGAAGCACCTAACCATTTATAGCACACTTTAGATTATGAGGCATGTTCTTATATTGAGTCATCTCTATCTTTATAAGTGTAGCTGCTATGGGAGAATGTAAATAAAGTTTTATTACAAAAAGTCTCTTTAAAAGTTATTCAAAAGCTTTTTACATTCTTTAAGAAATTAAAGACAAATAACTATATTCTCTTTGACTTAGATATTCATTACTCAAAGTTACTTAGGAACGTGCTGATTCAGAATTCAGCCTAACATTGAAAGGATCACTCTATTATATATTTAAGTGAAATCCAGACAACTTTCCAAATTTTTAAAATCACTCCATTTTATATTTAAGTGAAATCCAGACAACTTTCCAAATTTTTAAAATATGGAAGATGCATTTAGGCAAATGTTATCATATACTTCTATTCAGATTGACATTTCTTGGTTCCTATTTCAGAGATTTGTGCCAATTCAAAACCTAACATTGTTTTTTTGGCCCGCCACCCAATAAATACTAGCAACTAAAAAGTTCTCAGCATTTGAAAATTGAGCATCCACTTTCTGGAAGCAAATACCTGGGACGATAGATTCTATCTGATAGCAAATAAATTTAATATTTTTTCCTCTGTTAATCTAGATCTATGGATGCTGATGGTAGAGTCAGTAATGGAAACAATAAACTCCTAAGACTACACAAGTTACAATATAAGGTCTTTAAATCATGGGATCAAGGTGTAATACTTAATTTTCAACTTTTTTCCAAAAGATTAAGTCTTCTGATCTTATTAGTTTAGCAAGTCCTAAAGAAATAGGATTTATATAAAATCAGAAGGCATGGTTAGCTTACTTTGCAAAATGATAATATTATTATTAAAAATAAAATGTAAAACACTGAATTTATAAAACCTGAAAATTCTCTAAAATGTTTCTTCACTATCTTTTGAGATAAACTGTGTTTATGTCTAAACTAGTTATTTTGCATTGGCTATTTTTAAATTACATACAAGCTGAATTTTCCTAATACATCCCCCCCAAAAAATCTTATTCAACATTTCAGAGATAAATCTACCTACCAGTCCCTATTTCTACAGTTGTTTTTTAAAGTAAGTTTTACTGTGACAACATATGAAGATAAATGTACCCACAAACCCCTAAGAATATTAAAGTTGGAGCTGAATCTCTTGGGAGAGGGGTACATTATCCTTTCTTCTAAACATAATCAAAATGATAATGATCAAATAAAAAGGTATTTCCACAAGCCTCAAATTAGAATACAGACTTGAAGATACCTTGGTATTTTAAAATTCTACAGATTAACTTTGTCTGGGCAGGTTCAAAGCCACCATGGCACCCTGAGCAGAGTTTTCTACAGGCAGGGCAAATCTATTAAAAAACATGACCTGTGACAAAAATCAATCTGCTAATCTTAATCCAAACAACAGTATCAAAAGCATAAAACAGAGATAACCTAAGATAAAATGTCCTCAAACTAACTCAGACTAGCTTGACAGGTTAAGAAGGAGGGGTGAGTGGGGTGTTGTTGACTCTGTTTTAACCTAGGATGACTGGAACACCCAAGTATCCAAGTAAATTAAAACTATGAGGAAAAGATCACACTGTGAAGTTTGGAGTGGGAAGGAAAAGACAACTAAGCACAAAATGTCCCCACATTCCACTAAACAGTTTCACTGTTGCTTTATTTAATAGGGCGCTAAACTTTAGAAACAGAAATTCTCTATTTCTTATATGCTGTTTAATAAAGCCCAGGGGGGAATAAAACCAACCAACATAATGAGACTTGCTTTTAACACCATCACAACTGGAAAGCTTGCTCTATTTGTCTTGTCAGCTTTAATAAAAGGCATCTCCTCTAGCGGGATGGCTTCTCTTTCTTTTCCTAATAGTGGTAAGTGGCATGTCAAAGAAATAGCTTCCCATCCCACCACCCACCTTCAGAAGACAATTTTTTTTTAAGCCAAACGTTCGGGGATGTCTCCAGTTCGGCCAGGCGGTGCAATTTAGAATTTGGGCTACCTGGGTGTGACTATCTGTCCTGGAGTAGCAGGGCAGGGTTGGGGGTGGAGGGGCGGGGAGACTCTCCGCTCCGCAACCGGCCGACCGCTTGTGGGAAAATCTGCCCATCTTCATCTAAGCTGACATTACTTCAAGAGGGGAGTCCCTCCCAAGCCTGAATTCAGGGGGTAAGGAGGGAGGCCGGTGGACACGGCCACCCGGAGGTAGTAAGAACTGGAGGTCTCTCCCATATTCCCTGGGCGCGCAGCCACCACCAACTATGCCCTCGGCCTCCCGCCTCTCTCCTCCCAACTTCCACTCCAGCCCAAGGAAAAACCTGGGATTTTAGGTATAATCGATGCTGTTTCCCTCTTAGGCAGGCACCGAAACCAGCCAGCACCTGGAAGCTGGCGGAGGTCCCAGAGTGGCAGAGCATTATGGGCCCAGCGGGGCCGACCGCTGCCCACAGGCGGGGGAGAAAGTAGGGCTCGGAGCCGCTCTGGATCCGGAGGGGTTCGGCAGGCTAGTTGGACAACCCTCACTCCTCCCCACTTCCAGAATCCGCGAGCAAGGGACATCTGCGGGTGGCCAGAGTCCAGTAGGCGCGCTAGGGCGGCCCCAGGCGCCCATCTCTAGCCTTCCGCGTACCCAGCGGGCTTCGGGGACGCCCACAAAACTGTTCCAGGTAATTGCGCGTGTTCCTCCGGCTTCACACCACCAGGCCGTGGACTAAGGGCTCCCACCTCCCGGCTCGGCCAACTCCAGCAGCTCGCTCCACACATATGACGTAACCCGGCATTAGATCAAACTTTCTGGCACCTAGAGCCCACGGGGGGCAAGGAGGTGGGAGAATCCTCTCCACTGCCAGGCGCGCCGGGCCGAGACTGGGCCAGGGGCCGGATGATTGCCTCGCAGTTAAAGAAGAAAATAAAAGCCTAAAGCTTCCGCTTCCCAGCCCCCCTCGCTTCCCCCAGACCGTGCACTCTGAACGCACCGAGAAAAGGAAAGAAAATTTAAAAAAAAAAAAAAAAAAAAAAAAGACTTTTGGGATGTTTGGCACGTTCTCCCTGCAGTCCCTGCGCACCCACGCTCCAGGCGGGAACTCTTGGTGGCGCGCAGCCTGGACTCCCAGAGCCCTAGCGCTACGCCGGGATCGAGATGCTGGCCGGCTTGTCCGGGTGAGGAAGCGTCTAAGTCTTGACTCCCCAGCTCCCGCCTTTTCCGAGTCTCCCCGCGCTCCGCAGAGGCAGCGGATCTGGGCTGCCCCGGGGAGTCCCAGGGACTCCCGGCCTCTCTGAGGTAGCTTAACAAAGAGAGGCGCGACAGGAGCGCTTCCCGTGGGCGCCTCGAAAGCCATCAGTGCCCTGACGATGCAGGCTCCGAGGGTGCGCGCCGCCGGCGGCTGGTGCGCGCTGGTCCCCGCCGCCACTGCCGCTCCTTCCGCAGGGCGCCGAGGCCCGAGTATCCCCGGCTCTCCGCTCCCCCTATTGCCTTACCTGGGGTTGCTGCTGTTCCAGTAGACGGCGTAGCGGTCGGCGACGGCCTTGGAGCCTGGGTCCTGGCTGAACACACACATCCAAAGCACCAGAAACACCAGCGTCAACATCTCCACGTGCAACATCACGCCTGGCCAGCGGCGGAGCCCCCGACAAGCCGCTCCCGGGAAAGGGCAGGGATCCGGAGGGAGGGAGGGAAGGGGAGAAAGAGAGCAGGAGCCAAATAAATATGAATAAATAAGAATGAAGAGTGGCGAGAAAAGTAAGAGGCGCACACCAAGCTGGGGAGGGGAAGGAGAACGAGAAGAGGAGACGGAGGGGGGGAGGGGGCAAAGACAAACTCGCACCCCCACTGGAGGGTTCAGGAGGAAAAAAGGAATCACAAGATGGAGAGAAGCATGCGTGTGTGGTGGCGGCGGCGAAGGCGGGGGAAGGGGTGCCAAGCTGTGTCTCGAGCGGCGGCGGCAGGCCGGTCACCCCGGGAGAAGGAGGTGCGCACCGGGTCGGGCGGCGGCACCGCGGGTTGGGGCAGGCGGCGGCGCACCCTGCACAGTCACCGGGAGTTGCGCGCCGCGGCCGCGGGGATACATACACTGGCCCGCCGGGCCCGGCTCAGCGTCGGCGCCGCGGGCTGCGCACGGCTCCGCGGCCGCCCAGAGCCCTCGCAGTGCGCCCCGCTTCGCTCCAAGTTACTTTAGCGGCCGATGAGAAACTGCAGGAGGAGGTCTCCGTGTGGATGGAGGGCTTCGCGCCTGTGGCCCTGGAGTGTGAGGACCCCCTTCCTCCGCCTCCTCTATGCCTTAACCGGGAGACCCCTGGAAATCTCGGAGGAGTCGTAGGCGCTGCGGGTTCGGGGCGGTGTGCCCAGAAGGGTGGGGATCCGGAGCCACAAACCCAGCCCCGCCGGCGTCCTGGAACTGCTTAAGCTGCAGCTCAGCAGGCGAGGAGCGGTCTTGCCTTGCGAACCTCAAAGAAAAGTTTGGCTCTTCGTGTCTTCCGGCAGGTCCCCCGGCGGAGTCGGACTGCGGCGGCGGGAGACGACACCCCGGGCGCTGTCGGAGCCTCGGGGATTTCTCGCGCGTGCTTTTCTTGGCCGGGTGTGGGTGCACCAGAGTGAATGAAGAGCAGAGGTTACGAACCAGCCAGCGAGGTGGAGCTGGGATGCCCAAACCTGCAGGACGACGCCAACCCAACTGTTAGGCTGGAGAGCGAGAGGGAAAACAATCACTTTTAAATGAATCCCTCCAACTCCTGGATGGGCTGATGTCTGTCTTCGATCGCCTTCCGGGAGCAAGACTGAGCCCCCAGACGTGGTGCCAAGAGCCTTGGGTGCGCGCTCAGAAGTGTCCCTGCGACTCCAACGGGTCCGGCCCCAAGCCCGGCAACTTGTAGAGATGCATCAATCAGTTTGAAACGGGAAAAGGAGGCGGGGGGAGGAGGAGAGCGAGCGAGAGAGCGCAGGAGCGAGTGGCACCTCCCGGATGACTACATCAGAAAACCTTCCTGATCCTCCTGCAGCTGCTCCTCTTTCCCTCCTTGGGCACAGCAGCAACAAGAGGTGAAAAGCACCAACCGAATCCTAAAGCCTTTACCAGGCGGGAAAATAAACTTGAGCGCAGCAGCAGCAGCACGAGCAGCCCAGGAGGGATTGAAATGACTGGCGAGAAGTGGAAAGAGGTAAAAGTCAGTTTTGCGAAAGAGAAAAAAAAGAGAGAGAGAAAATGCTTTATGGGAAAAATCTCCTCGGGCACGCCCCCTCGTTAATGACCTGCGTGTAAAGCCGACAGCAACGGCAACCCAGCTGCAGCAGCCGCCACCGCCGCACCGGAGCGCAAGGCCGAGCGCGTGAACGTGGACGTGGGCGGCGCGGCAGTGGTGGGGGGCGCCGGGGCGTGTAGCGTAGCGCGCGGGGCAGGCGGGCGGCGCGAGCGCGGGTGTGAGCTCCGGACCTAGCAGGGGGAGGCGCCGCCAGCCCGCGCCCAGCCAGCGCTGCTGCTGCCGCGGCCCGGGTCATGTGGGCTGCCTTTTTTTTTTTTTTTTTTTCTCCCTCCCCATGCAGTTTACTTGGAAAGCGGGGGGTGGGGTGGGTGGCTGGAGCAGCCAGTCAGTGAACGGCCTGCTGTTTGCTTACAGGTCGGGGTTTTTTCCTCTCTCTTCACTCCAACAGGATTGGTTTGTTCCACGAGAAAGAGGCGTTTTCTTAATCTCCTCCCTTCCCCATGCCTCCTACCCCCCTTTCTCGGCCCCACCTTCCAGAAACCTGACTAATTGAATTACTGGGAGTGCCGAGGCGCCCTCTCCTCCGCCCCCACGCAGCAGCCGCACGTAACCCTTTGGATGCTGAATTCCGTCTTGGCTGAGGAGTGATTTGACATCTTTTTACCTGAGAGTGGGGTTTTTCAATTGCACAGGAACCGGTTCCCATCCTGCAGCCAGCAAGCCGAAACCTGTCTCCCGGGCCCTGCAGGTGACTTGAAGTCCCCGCAGACAGGCTGGCAGGGAGCCTCAATGAATGCGTGTTCTTGTAAATTTCTGCGCTGTTCCCGACGCGCATTGCCCGGCGCTGGGTTATCTTGGAAACCTGAGCATCTCTCATGCGCCTTTCAACTCTCCTCTTCCTACCAGGGACTTAAATGTTCATGAGCAGGAAGCAAGACCCTTCTTTAAAGAGATGCTCTGAAACACATTTTTTAATTGAGAAAAATCACAGTGTAATGTCATTACAATTCGGCGTGATCCTTCAGCAGGAAGGAAATGAATGTGGCCGGGGAGCCCATAAGAAATACCTTACACCTTTTACATTTCAGCCAGCCGAGGCTGGTTGGCTGTCCACTCCCCAAAGGATAGATGCTTTCAACGAACCCGCTGCGGGAAGAATCGGAGGTCCGGGCAGGAATTCCTTTATTATTTGAAAAGGCCTCGCGTACCGGGACTTCTCGAGCGGGTTGCAGCGCCTTGGCACCCCGCGGCCACGGAAGCACGATCGCCTGACAGCAAGACGGTCCGAGCGCCCTGGGACGCGTCCCGCGTCCTCCAGCGCCCGGGAAGCTAGCCAGGAGCCCGGCGCTGTGGGGCACCAATCCCTCTGGAGACTCGCCCTTGTGGAGCTCAGAGGGCTCAGGCCTTCTCGGTGTTATTCTCTCCTGCCCTTTAGGGAGGTGGCTGCCCCCAAGGGAAGCGCTGATCCCAAGAAAGAAAGCGGTTTGGTTTTGCTCCCAAACCTTCCTGTTTCCCCTTTACTTATTAGTCCAATAAAATCAAATATCACGTTCTCCCTCCTGCGCTTTACAGTTTTCTAGCTCAGACTTTCCAGACGCTTCAGAATTGTTTGGAAGCATCCAGACGCCCTCCAGTGGTGGGCCTGAAGTCCGCACCCAGCGGGGGTACTGCCTGCAGCTCAGCCGGGATTGAGTTCCATGGAGAACCTGGGGTCAAGATCAATAAAGACTTGAGGGAAAAGGAACAGCTCACAACGGCATGGAATTACCTGGACGTAATGAGCTCTTGCCTAAAAGTTGAGTCGTTCCTCTGTTACAGAAAATTTTCCTACCTGAAGAGATCCTGAAATTGTCCTAGGAGAGTAACTCCTCTATTTGCGACTAGGTTTAAGTTGCAATCTGTGTAATTACAGACTCCACGAAAGACCACCCCAACAAACCAACCACCTTCCTAGTTTAAAAATAAAATTTAAAAAGTGTAAATTCAGAATATTAACACAAATACTTGTCTACCATTTGTATAGTACACAAAATTCCAGCAGTGAGAAAGTTGGAAAACTTAAGCCAGGGAACTAAAGGATAAGCAGTTATTTTTGAAACTAAATTTTTATTTAAAACTCGATTTACTTTCACCCCCTGGTCTGTAATCTTGCTGATGTTCAAGTTCTTGGCCTATTCTAGGGTACATTTGTTTTTTTCCTCTGCAGGATGACACATTTCTTCCCTCAGCCTTTCTGATAGTAACTCTAATAAGTGCTCAGATGACTGAGGCAGTTTTGCAGGAAATTATTCTGGACTCTTTTAAGGGACATGTATATCTTTAGGAAGAAGAGAATTCACACTCCTGTCTTGGGGAAAATGCTGATCCTCATCAGAAAGTCTTTTCAGTCAGGGAAATATCAGATATCAGGGAGTTAGCAAGCTGGCTTCCTGTGGTGTCAAAGCCAAAGGAATAAAGAAAAAGAAATTATATCCACTTATTTCCTATTTGAAACTCATACTCCAAATGTGAAAATTCAACATATCAAAAGAATATAGATGTCCTAACATTTTCAATATCTCTAATTTGCTTTAAGTCCAATTTTAAGCAGAAAAAAAAAATCATACATGATGGTCTCCCTTTAAATGAATCAGGGAGTTGGAATAAGACATTAGAACTTGCAACTCTTTCAAAACGTCACTCAAATGTCTATGTGAAATAATTTATAAACCTAAATCAAATGTGTCCTTCTGGGATGATGCACCTAAGTAATTATTGATATTGGAGTAACTAAGCAATATGATAGATACATACTTAGAGAATTTCAAGAGGTATTATTAACTGTTCATATCACTAGAGAATGTGACTTTGTCTCTTCAGGAAGATAGTTAAGTGATTTGAATTTATACAAATCAGCATTATATAAAATAACTATATTCTGATTACTCCAACGTCACGGAGTCAATGACCCTTAAGCTGGCCTTTGTAGAGTAAATAGTGTTCTGCTAAGTATAGAATGAGGTTGGCATATGATAGAAAAAAACAGCAAGCTAAAAACAGGAGTAAAAAGGTAGGGACTGTTCCTAGGCTCTGAGTTAAGATTTGAACAGGGCTGCAGGGAGCTGAGACCTGAAAAGTCTATTAAGAAGAGACTGTAGAAGGGCTTAACTGCTATCTACAAATGTTTGGGTTTAAAGGCAACCAAATGCACTGGTGGTTTTAAAACAAGTGGCAAGTAATAATCATTATGCCTCAACCTACAAATAGGGATGGGAGTACTTGTTTGTTTACTTATCTGTTCATTATTTTTTTGGCCTTGAACTATCTAGGTTGGTGTTCTAACCCTGACTACAAATTAGAGTCACCTAGGGAGATTTTTCTTTTTTAATTTACACATTTTCTAAAGATTTTATTTATTTGAGAGAGAGAGAGCATGAGGTGGGGAGAGGGGCGAAGGGAGAGGGAGAAGACAACTCCCTGCTAAGCAGGACCCAGGGATCCTGACCTGAGCCAAAGGCAGAGCCACCCAGGTGCCCCACCTAGGGAGCTATTTTTAAAAGAACAATTTCCCCATTTCCTGTTTTGGTTTGTTAGGGGCAAGGACCTGGGATCTGTAATTTTTAAAAGCTCCCCAGGGAATTCTAAGGCGCATAGAAAACTGAGAACCACTAATCCAGGTGATTTATTTTTACCTTAACTACTTCAATATTTCAGGCAAAAAAGAAAATCCTGTACTTATTTGTCTGAAATGTTTCAACTAACGGTCAAGACAAGAATGTTGATAATTTAGAGAATGGAACTTTATGATCCTCTCTATTAAAATGAAGTGATGCTTCAAAAGTAGTTTTCAAATGGCACAAAAGAGAATACCATCTCCGAGATGGGGTGGCAGGGGCAAAGCTTGCTTTCAAATATGGGTTAATCTTTTTTTTTTTTTTAAGATTTTATTTATTCATTTGACAGAGAGAGAGCAAGCAAGCACAGGCAGACAGAGTGGCAGGCAGAGGCAGAGGGAGAAGCAGGCTCCCTGCCAAGCAAGGAGCCCCATGTGGGACTCGATCCCAGGACGCTGGGATCATGACCTGAGCCGAAGGCAGCCGCTTAACCAACTGAGCCACCCAGGCGTCCCTCTTTTTTGGACTAGTTTAGACTTCATTTTTGCATTAGCTGTCTCCAGGTTGAAGTAGAGTTCTGTTGTGTCAAGCATGCAGACAAAGAAATGAAACAAGCTCGTGAATCAAGCCCCACAGTCCAAAGACTAAGCACCTCTTGTTGAATACAGTAGTTAAATTAGAACTGATAGCCAGGAGAAATAATAAAGGAAATAAACTCAAGAACAAAGATGAAAGAAATAACAATTAGACACAAAACTTTCTAACAGATTACTGACAAAATAGCATTTCATCTAATCCTATTTATCTTCCTAGAACATTTAGAATTCATTCCAAAGCCCTAAGAAACCCAGGTTCTATCACCAAACTACTTAATAAAGCCTTTGCTCCTCCTCACCCTGTTTATATAACAGGTTTCTCAGAATCTTTAGAAATAACTATTTGCTAGCTTTTCTCTCCTTGGAGACCTAAGGAAATGCTCCTTTTCTATTTCTGATCTAGCTGTCTCTTCTGTGTGCAACCTGAAAGTAAAAAAGCAAAACAAAACAAAGAAACTGTCTACTAAATAGAGTGTCACATCTCTACCTGCCGTCTTGTGACCTTCAACTTCCATCACAAATTTTCCACTTTTGCTCATTCTTTCTTTACTTTCCGGGTGCTTCCTCAAGTTTGTTTCACAGCATTCATTCTCAGAAAGTCTGTGGATAAGTAGGAGATTTATAAGTTGCCGCAATATTCTGAAAAAGGCATTTTTTAAATGTTTCATTTATGAACTGTCTGTTGTTTTGCCCATTTGGAAACACAGTTTAAATAAGATCTACAAACTTTTTAAACATAGAGAAACTTGGGCAGCCATTTTGATAAACAACTAAACCATATAATTAGACATATATGAAAATATGTGTTACATTCCCATGTACTACAAATGACTACATGCTTACAGGTAATTTAAAAAGAAGCAAACAAAAACTAGTTGATTCAACCAATTTCCACATCACTTTTCATTATCTAAACTTCATTCTATATACCACAGAGTTATGTGACCACTTTTCAACTATAACACTGAAATTGGTAGGTGATTTTATTCCCCTAGGAAATTGTCATGTTGTCTTCACTACTTGAACTGAATGTACTTTTCACTGCTCTGTTTCTCCTCTTCAAGTTTTTAAAGAAACATCACCAAATAAAATGTATCTGCATTTTACAAATCGAATCCATCGACTAGCATAAAGTATACTGTCCTAAAATGTTTTTTGTGAATTATTAAATAACACAACATTCTTTGCTTAAAAGAATACACATGGTGGGGGGGCCTGTGTGGCTCAGTCTGTAAAGCATCTAACTCTTGCTTTCAGCTCAAGTCACAATCTCAGGGGTCAGGCTCTGTGCTAAGTGGGGTATCTGCTTAAGGATTCTCTCTCTCTCTCTCTTCTTGTGCCTCCCTCCCTCCTTGTGCTCCTGTGTGTCCACACACACTCGCTCTCTGTCAAATTAATTAATTAAAAAAAAAAGACTATACATGGAGATGAATGCATATTACCAAGAAAAGCTTGTACTTTTGTTTTATTTCAATGGTGATTATAGACATCTACACTATAACTTCATTTATTTTTTTGTAAAGATTTTATTTATTTGTTTGAGAGAAAGAGCACCAGAAGGGGGAGAGGGAGAGGGAGAAGCAGACTCCTCACGGAGAAGGGAGCCTGACTTGGGGTTAGATCCCAGGACCCTGAGATCATGACCTGAGCAGAAAGCATAACTTTATTTAAATAAAAAGAATATAAGTAACCTTTTCAGAAATAAAGTTAATTTGTGTTTTTTCTGTATTAAAAACTGATAATTGGGATACTTTTAACCCATTAACTTCATCTACCATCATCCAAAAAGCATATAAGTATGCATTTTTGTATCTTTTACTTGCTTAGAGACTCAAGCTAGAATATCTGTATTTTACTTCACTGAGGCCATTATATATATATATATATATGAATTTATATATAACGTATATATATATTATATGTAATGTATATATAATGCATATAATAAAGATAATTATATTTATAAATATGAGCATACATACAGAGAGAATTTATTTTTCAATCAATTTTCCTTTTTTTTTTTAACATTTATTTATTTGAGAGACAGTGAGAGCATAGTAGGGGAGCGGCAGGCAGACGGAGAGGGAGAAGCAGGCTCCCTGTTGAGCAGGGAGCCTGACTCAGGGCTCAATTCCAGGACTCTGAGATCCTGACCTGAGCCAAAGGCAGACACTTAACCGACTGAGTCTCCCAGACATCCCCAATCAATTTTCACCTAAGACTTTCATCAACTTCTGGGAGAATTCTATTTTAAGACAAGTAAAAGATAAAACCCTTATTCAGTGAGCATGATTTCATGAAATAAGAAACACTGTTTCTAAGCCCCTTTTGAGCTTTGGCCTTAGTCTTTCCACCCCGATCTAAACTGACTAAGCAAAGCAAAGTGTAGAATTATGGCAAACTAAGACAATCTTTCCTCAAATTATGTGACATTTTTCAGATAAAAGTGGAGAGACTAGAGTCCTACTATTTGGGAAAGTGCATTTTTCTTTGTAGTCACCCCAATCATTGTCTTGGGTTTTGGGGGGGTTTTCCCCCCATTTCTCTTGGCCACAATAGAGATGATTTTTTAAAAATATGCTATTAATGTGGGGGAAAATTGTCCTCTTAAAGCAATTTTATAACTCTATTCTGAGACTTCTGCATACCCTATGCCAATATTATAAATTTTATCTTGATGCTGTAAAGTTAGAGTTAAGGTATACTTTTTTAAAAGCAGTTCATCTTGTAGTTTGGGATAAAAGTTATAAAGCTGGTCTCTATAGAAACCACTGTAACTTGTGATCTTAGAACACCAGATGATAATGCAGAGGATTATTGGCCAAAACTTCTTTTAAATGAGAACTATTTTACTGAAATAACCCTTTTGAAACTCAGGTGTGGAGAGGAAAGTGTGCGCTTAAGATGACAGCCTTCTAATCAGAGATGCTCACTCGCCATTTCTATTAGTCTTTTTTTTGACATATGCTGTATACTAAATTAAGTAGGATTTATTGGTTCAGCTAGATTCTGAATTGCTCTCTTTTCCTGTGGATTAGGAGAGTGCATTTCTTAGCCTTTTTCCTTGAAATCCACCAAGATCTTTTACGTGGACTATCTAGTATTCTGCACACTTCCAATGCTTAATAAATATTACATTACAATATTAGCATAATAATAAATCATCTTAAAGTACTACATGGGCTATTAAGTGAGATCCTATTCAGTTTGAGCCAAGACATCAAAAGTTTTATTTTCTTTATACGCATACAAAGTAATTTTAAAACTCTCTTTCCATGAAATGTCCTTGCATTCATAAGATATCTATATATTACAAAGTGAAGTGATGAAGTGTGGTCTTCCCTTTATGAATTTCATTAGTTCAATTTATTCTGGGGCCTGAATTTGCCATTTTAATAAGAAGAAATTTAAAACTGGGCAGACAAAAACAGAAATAGCACCATTTGTCAAGTAAATGCCTTTTCCCAATGGCAACTGTGAAATCTTTGTATAAGATTACTAGGCCAACAGCTAGGTAGTGTTCTTTTCCATTAAGAAGTTCTGCTTTGTCTGTGATTGGTGGTGTCACACAGACCCAGACTAATAGCCACCAAACACATGAGGATTTTCTCTACAGTTAAACAAAAATGATGCCAAAAATACTCAATTAACACAATCTCATCCCAACTGTTTACTTTGAGAGAGGTTCTAGTTTGATACTGCCCTCAAAGCAAAAGATGAGAGAATACTTTTCCTTCCAAAGGTATTGTTTAAATATGACACATTTGACCTATCTATCTGTAAAACAAATAGGTTACAAATGATGCATCATCGGTGGTAGATAGCAAAATGGCCACCATCCTTACCCTGTTACCCTTTAACTTTGTAGTTCACCCTTCCCATCAATAGATGGAGTCTGTTTTTCCACTTCTTGAACCTGAGCAGCCCTTGTGACTTGTTCTAGCTAATCGAATGGGTGGAATAATGTTACACCCATTTTGAGCCATGCTTCCAGAGGCCCCCGATCTTCCACTCTTCACCTAGGAACCCAGCCTAATGCCATGTGGACAAGCCAAAGCTAGTCTTCTGGTTGATAAGAGACCTATAGTTCCTCTAGCCCCATTGTCCCTACCAACCCCCCAAAGCAGAGCTATCTAGCTGCCTGACAGCTGTCAGCAGATGTGTGAGGCATTCCCAGCCTAGGCTAGAAGAACTGTATAGCTGAGCCCAGCCGAAACCACCAACTCACAGACTCATGCTCTGAATCAATGGTTCTCATCTTAAGTCAAAAAATTGTGGAGTGGTTTGTTTTACAGAAATAGATAACAGCTACATCTTCTTTTTAAATTATTGGAAATAAAATTTTGAATGTTATTCAGCCCAAATACATGTTATTCTTTTACGACTTTGATTCCCATTATGGAGTTACTCAGTGTTAAATCTGTAATTGGCGATCAGAATTTCCCAAATATTTCTAACAGGAAAGTTTGTGTCCACTATTTCATAAACTTCAGGTGGGATTTTATTTTATTTTATTTTTGTCACCAAAAATTTAAACATGGGACCCTAAATGAACACAATTAACATTCAGGCCCTTCCGATCCTCTTAGGATTTGGTCATTTGGTTAGAATAACAAACCTGAATAGATGATTTACCCAGAAGTAAATCATTCTTCTAAGAATGTGGTGCCCAGCAGGAAAAATGGAAAGGTAAAATCAGAGGAAGCTATGTTTAGCTTCATCTCAACTCTCCACATCACTCACGACTATTGATTTAACATCATGGCACCACCATATTTCAGCGGGAGGTTCTGCCCCAAGACAAAAGCTGTAGTGACCCTGTGAGGGTCATCTTGCTGTCAACTTCAAATTACAACATCTCTGCTTTTGGTTGACAGCCATGGCAGGACAGGGAAAGCACAGCTCTCTTTCCGTAGACAGAATAGTTGTGCTTCAAGGAAGCGAGATACAAAGCCAAATTTTATATATCGAGTTTTCTCTTCCTGTAATTTAAAGTTCTAACTTGGAGGAGGGTTTTGTCAAAGTCCCTTACATGTGCTTCCTCTAAGTCTGGTAGCTAGCCTGGCTTTATAATGTGTGCCATCTAGCGTGGAGACCACTCAGCTAGCCCAGAGCTGTCTTTTCAGTCTTCATTGTGTTTCTGTCCTCCACAGGAACTAAACCACTGCCCCCCCTTCTTTCTTGAGACTTTCTTATCCTCTGCTGTTTGTTATTGCACATTTTCAGAGTCTTCTTTTTTCTTCTCCAACTAGCTTCTTCTGGCTGTCAACTCAGAGTCACAGCCCCATGCCAGGTACACAGTGAACCCTTAGTATTTAGGGAATGAATATCCATCCCTAAATATAGGTGTTTTCCTTAGCAATCTCTTCTTTCTTTCCTAACATCAACTTTAACAGTCACTCCCACTCCCACCTCTAAGTAGAGTTTCTTTGTGGAAGTCTCCCAAGCCTTCGCTTTAGGATTTATTGTTTTCTATCATCAGACTCACATCCCCAGCCTTCTCATTTACTTTTCTACATGACTGTACTCCAATACCTCCAAACCAGCAAACCCCAAAAGTGCATCTGATCATTCCACACACTCTGACACCCTTTCCTGGGGTGCTCTCTAGCATGACATGATTGGGATAAAGTCCTTCATCCGTTCTCAGATGAGAACTTTTAGCTGATGGACTTGATAAAACAGAGGACTCTGTATTATGTTTAGAAAAGCAAAAATTGGTTTCTGAATTTCTCATTCCTATACGTAGCTGGTTCTTAACTGGCCTCGGCCATCCATTCTCACCCCTGTCCAATATCTGCTTCATTCTGCCCCTGGAGTGATCTATTCCAGAGGGAAAACAGATGTCACCCTCCACCACTTAAAGGTTTCACATGCCTTGCAAAGGAAAGATAAAATTCTCAACATGGCTATCAAGTCCTGCATAAGCTGATCCCTACCGTCTTCTCTGACCTCAGCTCATAGAATCCTCCCCACACGCACTAACTCCAGCCACTCTGATCTTCTCCCACGTGTTTCCCTGTCTCTGGGTTTTTGCTTATGCTGTCCCTTTTGCCAGAAACATTTAGGCTCCGACATGTTTAACTTGTATTCATCCTTCAAATCTCAGCTCAGATGTCACTTCCTTGGGGAAATTTCTTTGGATCACACAGAATAGAGGAGAATTCTTCTAAATAAGCACATGGCACTAATACACACTAAATAAGCACATGAGCTCATTTTCTTCGTAAAACCTTTGTCCTGATTTAAATTGTATATCTGTGTGGCATTTTGTCTGCTTCCTCTTCTAGGCCAATTGTTCAGGATCCCTCTTCAAAGCTTAGCATTCTGCACAGCACAGAGTAGATGCTCTGTTAATATGTATGGAATGAATGAATGAAAATGCCATACTGGTACTTACAATGTGTTTTCCCATGTGGTTTCTATGAGGAACCAGATTTCAGAGTTATACAAAGGCCGTGGGGGTAAGAGGGCAGAAGTCAAGTGCCTCTCATAGATTTGGAAATGAAAGATTTCCCTTGGAAGTTTTAAGCAGAGAAGCTGCACCCAACAAACCACCATCAAAAATATATAAAACCAACCTTAAAGAAGACTTTGCAACCTAGAGCCAGACCTAACTTAAGGTCTCTCCATTTCTAAAGAAGGAAAGTACCAACCTCCAAGGGAGCCAGTCAAAGATGTACAAAGAAAGTGACATATACTGAGGCACATTCCCAGTTCTTATCCCCAAGGAGTGGTGGGGGTGGGGGGGTGACTTGTAAATCCAAATTATAAACGGCTCCCCCACCTGTCTCAGCCACATAGTGGCTTTTAGCCCACATCCTGTCCTCCTTGTTCTGAGCCACCAAACAAACTTAAAAGTTTGTCTCCTATGTAGTTTGACATTCATTCATTCATTCACAAATTTATTAAGCACCTAATAATGAGCTATGCCTTGAGGATACAGTGGTTAGCAAGACAGAGCTGGTTCCTCCCCTCATAGAGCTTAAAATACAGTCTTTTCAAGTGACAAGAAAGCAATGAAAGTTTTGGGTCCTAGAGCAGATGAATACCGCCTGTTTGCCCAACATTCTTTCTTTGGAGAACCTCTCCTTTCTCATCCTTCTGGTCCTGGTGAAGCTATCATGTAGCAGATAGCATGCCATACCAATACTATGTCCCCATCACTATTATAGGGTCAATCAAGCAATCAGGGTTCTTGCTAGATTTATAAATGAAGCTGGGATTGAGAAAGGTTTCTTTGGGGATTTTGAATTCTGTGGTTACAGATACAAGACTGACAGCAACCATCTTTCCTACTCAGGGAAATAGGATTGCCAAGCTTCAACAAATAAAAATACAGTGGCATCAGTCTGGACTTTTTCCGAGAATCCAGGGTAAAGCAGAAACAGACCATGAGAAAGCCTCATGTAAAAGATGGAGTCTGTTCTTGGACAGTTGCTATTATCATTAAGCACATTGCATTTATAGTAAGAAAGTTCTGTAAGTCAGGATTTCAGGATTACTATTTGCTTTCATATTTTTAAGTATTTTTTTCTTTCCTTAGTGCCATCTGACTTTGAAGCCCAACACTGTACAGTTTCAGACAGAGGAAATGGTCACAGAGATACCTAATATTGATAAAGGATCCTTCTCCCAGGATTTTAGTTTTAGAAGCATCCACAAAACAAGAAGGGAGATTTGAAATATCATCCTTATTCCTTAATGTCATAAGTCAAAAAACAAGCCCTCTGCAGCCCGAGGGCAAGTTTATTGCTGGTTCCTGTGCAGGTGAATTATGGCTTAAGGAATAACAAAAAATTTTGAATTACTAAATAACTTACACTGAAAAAAACAAGAAGGGAGGAAAGATGCATGAGCTTAGGGAAAGGATTTTATAATGTACCCCAGTTGACTCAATGATAAATGTACATAATTAATCATAGACACCATTTTGGCAAATGATATTTTTAAATGATAGAGGCAATTATCTGTACAATTACATATGCACAGGAATGCATTATTTTCTGACTTTCAACAAGCAGCTTACCTTACAGAATAAGTAAGGAAGAGTCTTACTCACCTAATTTAGCATCCTAATTTGTAACCTCAATTTAAAGAGGACTTTTTTTGGTGGTTAGAGGAGTTTCAGAAGAGGAATAAAATGATGGTAACGTCTTGGTTCCACTACTAATATCTTTGTGGCACTATTTAATCACTTAACATTTCAAACCACAAAATGCAAATTATGTGCTCTCTCTCTCCTGCAATCTTTAAAAGAATACAAAATAATTTTCTAAATGCCTTTCCAATAAATGTTCTCAAAACAAATCGAAAACCTTGTGAAAATGAAAGAATATTTGCCACTCTCTACTAAACCACTCTGTCTAGTGAAATCAGAGAGAAAATGTCAACAACTACCATAAGCGATGGTCTTTTTTCTAACTTGATAGAATAAACACAGACTCTGCTATTTCCTTAGCCTGATGGTCTTATCTTAAAAAGGCAGTATGGGATGGTGAAGGATTCAGTCTGGACTCAGACAAACGTAGTTACAAATCTGGCTCTGCAATTCACTACGATTGTAACCTTGAGAAAATTACTAAACATCACTAAGCCTCAATTTCTTGGTAAAAGTGAGTCTGATCACTACAATTTCAATAAAATATGCGCTGGGCATGACACGAGATAATGTGCATCATGTAACTGGTCTAATGTCAGGGACTCAACATGTGTTCCGCTCTGTAGGTGTTATTAATGTTAAGTCCTCCCCCTCAATGAAGTTCCTTAGTATCTTATCCTTTTAAAATAAATCATAATGTCATCCTATCATTCACTCATTCTACCATGTGTATTGAGTGCTCTGCATACATATAAGATATCAGTATATAAATAAAAGTCATTTGGGATGTAAGTAGGGAAAAGGTGGATAATTCAGAAAATGGCCAAGAGTGACTGGTTAGTAATTTCTATCTCTAGCTTTGATGATCTAAGACTGTTTTGTCCAATATGATAACCATTAGCCACATGTGGCTATTGAGCACTTAAAATGTGCTATTTTAAATTGAGATACATTAATATGTGAAACATACTCCAGATCTTGAAAGCTCAGTAGAAAGAAAAGAGTGCAAAATATCTCATTAAAACTTTTTGTATCGATTACCCATTGAAATGATGATATTTTGTATCTATTAGGTTAAACAAAATACATTATTAAAATGAATTTCATCTGTTTCTCTTTACTTTTTTATTTTATTTTTTTTAAAGATTTTATTTATTTATTTGACAGAGAGAGATCACAAGGGGGCAGAGAGAGAGGGGGAAAGCAGGCTCCCTGCTGAACAGTGAGCCCGATGTGGACTCGATCCCAGGATCCTGAGATCATGACCTGAGCCCAAGGCAGCAGCTTAATCCACTGAGCCACCAAGGCACCCTCTCTTTACTTTTTTAATATAGCTACTAGGAAATTCAATTTTTGTTGCTTACATTTGTGGATAGCATTATGTTTGTATCGGGCAGCCCTTGTCTAAATATTTACAAAAGAAAGGAGAGAAGAAAGAAAGGGAGAAAGGGAGGAACTGATGGTGAGGGAGAGGGACAGAGGGAAGAAGGAAGAAAGAAAAGAACAAAAATCTTCAAGAACTAGAAGATAATAAGCTTTACGTGTAACTGGGTAGCCTGGCGGCTGAGCATCTGACTTTTGATTTCAGTTCAGGTCATGATCTCAGAGTCCTGCGATGGAGCCCCAGGGGTGGGATTCTGCACGGTCAACCCGGAGTCTGCTGGAGATTCTCTCTCCCTCTCCCTCCACTCTTCCCTCTGCTCACGCTCTTGCTCTCTCTTAATCTGTCTCAAAGAAATAAATCTTTTGGGGCGCCTGGGTGGCTCAGTGGGTTGGGCCTCTGCCTTCGGCTCAGGTCATGATCTCAGGGTCCTGGGATCAAGCCCCACATCTGGCTCTCTGCTCGGCAGGGAGCCTGCTTCCCCCACCTCTCTCTGCCTGCCTCTCTGCCTACTGGTGATCTCCTTCAAATAAATAAATAAAATCTTTAAAAAATAAAAAAAAGAAAGAATTTCTTTTTTTTTTTTTTTTTAAGATATAAGCCTTTAAAGATATTATAGTGGAAAGGTCCTTTTTATACATAATACCAATGACAGAAAATCTAAGAGCCTGGGATTCTGTATTTAGAGCACAGTGCCTGGCACTTAGCAAATGCTCAGTGCCAGCTTGTATTATTTATAAGTTTAATGATTGCCTCTTTCATTTTAGGCCACGTACTAGGTGCTAGAGTTACAATGATTAACAAAACAATCCAGTGTAATGAGGAGTACGCAGACTAATATGAAATAGCAACAAGGAAAATGTTGCAAACTTTTATATTTTGTATTTATGTTATGAAACTGCAAGATATTATATTTTAATTTTCTTTCAAAGAATGTGTGCATACCTTCCCACATCTGACCCTTATTAAAATAAGAAAAAATAATTTCTGTTTTGCTGTTGTGAAAATTAACAGGAGTGGGATATTGAAAGCCATTTTTCATCCCTTTGGCGAAAATTTCATTTTTAATATACTGTAAATGTGTTCAGTAACAAAAATTAATTTCAAAGCATTCCACTGGCACATATTTCTAGATCCTACATATCATTCTTGCACAATATGATTCCTGAATTCTTCCACAATATTTCATGACACCTATCTATGGCTCTCCTGTAATTATGCTTGTACATATGAATATATATATATATAAATTCATCTGCATACAAGGATGCAGAGCAAATAAGTTCAATTTTGAGCAGTCACAGCATTTCCTCCTCTTCTTCCACAGGCTCTAAGAGGGAGACTTGCTGCTCAGACAGCTTCAGGCCTGGCCTTTTGTCGTGCTGATTAGAATCTGAGCTGAGCTGCAGGATTTACATCTTAAAGGAAAAGAAGCCCCAGCCCCAGAAACGGATCCCAGAAAGGAGGAGGAGAGAGAAGAAAAGGCTTCCAAGAAGGAGTTGGGAAGCAGAGTGAGGAGAGCGAGAGCACGAGAAAGGAAATAGGGAACGGTTACCTTGGTGAACCACGCTAGGTATTGAGATGTGAGATGAAATTGAAATCCTGGACTACTGATAAAGGATGCGGTACAGAGATTCTGAGAGCGAAGACAGGGGAAGGCAGACTGAAGCCTGGCTGAGGGTTATATAATCCCTCGGTGATTTTCTGAGAGGCTGAAATGAGGATTTAAAATGCTTTTCATTAATTCTTGCCTATCCGCTGGTGTTTCTCCTGGCTGTGTCACCACTGACACGATGGTGAGGGCAGTTCCGGGAAGTTAATTCAACAAAGAGGCCTAACTTAGATGGATCTGGTTCTAAAGCCCCAGCAGCCTGCCGAAGCAGCCCAAACCTAAGCCCAGAAAGGCCTCCCAGTTGGGAAATCAAAACGCAAAGGACAACCGATCACAAACAGCCAACCAGGCTTTAAGCTATAGCCAATCGAAGAATTTCCTTTCTTTGCTTCTGCAATTTCTTTATAGAAGTCTTTTCTGCGGGCTCCAAGCTCCTGCCACAGAGTGCTCCGAACCACTTCTGGCTTGGTCCTGCCTCTCCCCCATCGATTTCTGCTCAAACACTTCTAAAACAAATTTTTTTTTATGTGTCTCAGTTTACCTTTTAACAGCTCAAAGCAGCCCAGCTCCCTCTGGGCTCCATGAGTTACTTCACTCTCTGGACAGTGAATTCTATGGGGCACAGCCACAACCACGGCAGTCTTTGGCACCCTACCCCAATATCTGCTCCAGAAATATGGGTAAAATGAGAAATCTTTGTGCCCTGAGGATAGATTCGATGTTGCCATCTCCAAACACTAAATAGGCATGGCCACCAATTTAATAGATGTATCTTTGTGGCTCTAGATAGTGATAAAGCACTAGCCCAAACACGACTTCCTCCGTCTCCAGTTGGGTGATGCCAAGAGCTGTCATACCCCTGGCTAAGGGGTTTTGTTCTGTTTCATTTTTTAATATTTAATTGTTCATGGCAAGAAATACACATTCTCAGCTTAAATACACAAACTCACTTTACTTCAGTCCCTACCTCCTCCAGCCCCACACCTGGAGCTAGAGGGGGTAGGGGTGGGGAAGCAGGGAGGAAACTCCCTAGGTGCAGGGCGTGTTCACCATCTTGTCCACATAGGCTAACACTGGGGACAGGGAAGAGCAGGCTATGGTCACCTAGAAGCCTGGGAGAAACTGTCGAGTTCTGGTTAGCTTACACATTGGGATCACCAGGCAGCTTAAAAACAAACAACCAACCAAACAACAACAAAACCTTTTTTAAGTCCCAATCCAGAATAAGTAAAAGTGAATTCCCGGGCATCTGTAATTTTTTAAAGTCCATAGGTGATTCCGAGGTTTCGTGAGAGATGAGAAGCACTCTCTCCTTCATCTTAACTGAGCTGGAGTCTCCACTTTCTACATCATAACACAATAGGTTCAGTCTGAGGCCTCCAGGCCTCTAGGATGTAGTCAGTAGCCTGGCGCCCTTAAGCTCAAGCGAGGTTCTTTACTTTGTCTTTAACTCGAGACCTGATGCACATTTGCTGGCCAGTCCCAGGTCCTGCCTGGATCTTGGAAAAATTACTAATAGTTTTTCTTTGTTCATTCCTGGAAGACTACAGATTTGGATGGTAAATGATATGGTCTCTCTACACATATTAAACAGGGAAAGCCCAGCCTAGTCTAGGGGAGTATTTTCTGAGATTCCTTCCAGCAACAATTTTAATATTCTTACACTTTCTTCCTTCCTCAAACATCTTTCTTTCTAGTCCTTTCTTCTTTCTCTTGAATCAGATAAGGCTTAAACACCCTTCAAACAGTCCATTTCCTCATTCTCCTGCCTTCCCACCCCCATATCCCCAATAATTTTTTTCCCTTTGCCTTCACATTTGTAGACCACAGCTGGAGGCTGCAGCTTTAAGATTTTATCTTGTTTGTCTTATTCAGGGGCAGGAAGAGAAGAAGTAAGTAACCTAAAGTTCTGCGTGGTCAGACCACCCCTTGCTTTGCTCCAGACCTTGGATGACTAGAAAAAAGGTCTACCAAATGCCACGTTCACAAAGAAATGGAGACTCACAGATACATGGACCTCAGACTACTGGAGATTAAGAACAAGGAGCCCCATGGGTCTTCTAGATTCGTCCAAATCACAGACTTTGCCCAGAGGAACACAGAGGCCAGAAACTGCCATCTACATCTTCCCTATCCTGACCTTTCTTCTGGCTTGACCCCTCCCCTGTGGACCCTAATGTTGCATCTGACACTCCTGTTTTCTACTGGCTTTGCCTTTCCATCTACCTTTGCCTTGTATCGTAATTCCAACACATTATCATCCTCCCTCCTTAACTGACTCCTGGAGCTCTTCCTGGATTCCATTTCTAATTCCGGTGATTTCTCAAGAACGTAGGCCAGGACTAGAAGCTACCACTTGGGGCAAAGATGATACACGGGCCAATTCAATGGCAGAGAGCCTCTGACGTGGCCATTGATTTATTCCTCATGTTTACTACCTGACCCGCCTTCTTCTCACCAAAGCTCAGAAGATCTCTGCCCAGTGCTGTTTTGAGGAAGTGAATCTGTTTTCACTTTCCAGTACAGTTCTTTCCCTGACCTCTCCCCCTCCCTGTGCATCCACTCACAGCTCAAGCTTCCCATTCCCCTCATCACCTTTCCTACCAATCTTCCAAACTGCTTCAGCTCTCCATCTTTCTTCAAATATGAGTTGTTAAATTGGGTTATGAGCCAAAGATTGGGTTCATCTAACTACCAAACATTTGCACCTGGAAAACTTGGTTGTAATGGAGCAGGGGCTGCAAATCCAAAGGCTGCTGAGGGCAGGCTCGCTGGGTGACTGAGTGAAGCAGGCTGGGGGGTAATAGGTAGGCTGGCGTGCACCTGCACCAGCAAACCTGTCCAGCTGCTGTTCTCTTGCAGGGAACTGCTGCCATGAAGGACTACTGCTCCCAAATGCCAGATCTTTCCATTTTTCAAGAAAAAAAGAAATATCCAGATTCTTGTGACCAATCTATTACTTTTTTAAATACTGGCAAATAATTTTTAAAAATTCAAGCTCTCTCCTGGCTAAACGAAACGCATCTGTGCCTAGGATCTGGTTCTCTGGCTTCTGGTTTACTATGGCTTTTCTAGAGTATTCTCAGGTATTCTTATGCAGAACATGATTTTAAGATGGAAAAATCATCTGAGGCAACCCGACATGAAATCAAGGGGTGTGAAATTGAAAAGGATATCCTGGAAATCTATCGGTGCTGGTGCTTACACATAAAAACAACAGTAGAAACAACAGGAATTCCTATTAAGTGACAAATGGCCACTTAAGAACATCTTTTAATGAAAGGAGATTTTAAACATTCTGTAAGAGGTCCACTGTGCACGCTTTTGTGCCTGAACACTTCATTTTTCATAAACAAAAAGCCTCTAATTGTCTTCCATTTTAAAACATCTTCGTCAGCAAAGATATTAAGGAGGTAGTTAGAGGGGAAAATAATGACACTATAAAAGTCAGCAGTGGAATCAGTTAATCTCTTATCCCTTATGACAGTTTACATTTTGAGTGACAACTAAGGTTTTCTACTTTATAAACATGGTAGCTTTTTTCCTGCGCATGGTAATAAAAACAAAACAAAACAGTATTTTCCACTATTATTGGGCATTAACTTGAAAAGTATCAGGACGCAATGCCTTACTATTTCAACAAATGCAATACTTTGAAATGAAAAAATGGCTGATGACTAAACCCCTAGAGCAGGATCTTGACCTCAGTACTACTGAGTTCTAGTGTTGATTTATCTTCTAACCTGGAAGGCTGTCCTGTGTACCCCAGACTGCTTAGCAGCATCCCTGGCCTCTCTCTACTAGAGGCCAGCAGTACCCTCCCCAATCTCTGTTTGGAACAACTGAAATGTATCTCCAGACATTGCCAAATATCTCCTGGGGGCCAAATTTGCCCCTAGCTAAGAACTATTGCTCTAGGGCCACCTGGGTGGCTCAGTGGGTTAAGGCCTCTGCCTTCAGCTCAGGTCATGATCCCAGGGTCCTGGGATCGAGCCCCGCATGGGGCTCTCTGCTCAGTGGGGAGCCTGCTTCTTCCTCTCTCTCTGCCTGCCTCTCTGCCTACTTGTGATCTCTCTCAGTCAAATAAACAAATAAAATCTTAAAAAAAAAGAAGAAGAAGAAGAAGAACCATTGCTCTAGAGGAAATTCTGTGTACCACAACTTGGATTTTGATTCTTCCAAAAAAGTCTTAAAATGGCACTTCAGACAAAGGAAAAGATATTGGAAAAAGCATCACTGCTGACTTCATTTAAGTCCTTGGGGTACTGTGGGGGCTGGGGAGGGAAGTCTTTGAGGCAAAAGCCTTGAATCTACACTGATAAGAAAGTGGCCATGGCAGGGAGGAGGGGGGCAGATGGGGTTGACCCTAGATGTGAAATCCATTCCTTTCCTTGACAATGATGCATCAACAAGCAGGAACCAATAGAGATCTATCAGGCCAGGCAGCAACATCTGGTAGATTCCAAACTAAAGATGGGAAACTCCAGCCTTCCACTGGCTAAGTCTGAGGTGAAATTTCAACATACTGAAAGATGAGTTGATACTGAATAGTTAGACATTTAATAGGGAATTCTTTTCTTTTTTTTTTTTCTTTTTGTTTCCATTTTGGAAAGAAAACATTTTTCCAGAAAAACATGAAAGGTTATAATAGCGGGTTGAAATCAGTAACTTTCAATTTTTCTTTGTGGTTATGGAAGAAGTCATCGATTCCATTTCTCAATAGAACCTCATAAACACAATAGGCCAAATGCCAGGACAGAAATTAAATGGCTATGTGATCCTCAAGGGAAGACATACTTTAACCATGAAGTATTCACACCAAACCTTGAGAACAGTACACAAAAGAGAATGAGCTAGACTATGTGGGGTTCACGGTTGCTGTTTTGACAGCACTGTTTTTCAAAATAACTACAATTTTCAAAGAAAAGACTCCTTAATTTTTACTATATTGCTTTTCCATCTGGTAGGAACTATAAAGAATAAGTTCACTAAGTTTTTGGTTGAGTTTGGGTGTATTTGTTTCACCAGCTAAATATTTCAAAATGGTATCTTCTAGCCTTTTTATATTTTGTTAACATAAAATCTGTTTCGATGATGCTGTGGCTACGTGTCATTTTGCTAAAACCTGCCAAAGGTACAATATGAAGAATGAATACTAATGTCAGCTATAGATTTCACCTAACAATAATGTATCAGTATTGACTCATCAATTGTAAAAAATGTATCACATCAGTGCAAGATGTTAATAATAGGGGAATCTGGGGAGGGTACATAGAGGTGTGTGGGTCAAGGGGGGTATATGGGACCTTGCTGCTAGCTTTTCCTATAGAACTTAAACTGCTCTAAAAAAATAAAGTCTATTAAGTATTAAAAGTTTGTTTCATAAATTTTATAGTAAAAAGTCCAACAATGTTAAAATTCTTTAGGGGTCTTTTAACTAGGCCTTTTGAAAACTGATCCATGCCCTGTTTATTCACTGCTCGAAGATGACTGTTCAAAATAAAGTAGAGAGAGGACAAGGCTTTCTTCCCTGTCCAAGCCTGCCACACCACAGAGTGCTCTCATTCAAACTCGTGGAAAATACTCTTTAAGCATTGTGAATAGGGGGCCTCAAATTGCATTATATTTATGCATTTTCTTCATCTCAGCAATTTCATATGCTTTTATGTTTTCTTCTCACAAAATCACGTCTAAAGTAAAAGTCACTCAGAATGATTTATAATGCATTTCACATGATAGGCCAAATTTGTTTCTAATTAACAGCATATAATATTGGCCAGGGGAACTATAAATAATGATGAATCAGAGAGCTTTTTCTTGGACTTTATCTATGTAATAGCAAACAAATTGTTGTGCTAAAATATAGAGTAAATATGTTTGCTCAGTGGCATTCTCCTCACCCTGTCATAACAACTAGTGGTCCCAGTTGTTTTTTTTTTTTTTAAAGATTTGTTATTTATTTGACAGAGAGAGCGAGCAGAGGCAGAGTGGCAGGCAGAGGCAGAGGGAGAAGCAGGCTCCCTGCTGAGCAAGGAGCCCAATGTGGGACTCCATCCCAGGATGCTGGGATCATGACCTGAGCCGAAGGCAGCTGCTTAACCAACTGAGCCACCCAGGCATCCCAGTGGTCCCAGTTTTAATGGGAGATTTTTCAACATAGAAGCTTCTTGGATGGTTGTGAGAGGCTCCTCATGCTAACTGAACCCTTACTAGTCATAGGAGGGCTCAGATCAGGGCTTCATATTAGGTGTTTTGAGGGGAGAGGGCAATTTAAAGAAAGTTTTAAATGAGCCTATATTCAGCAGATATATATGCGTGTCATTTTGCTAAAACCTGCCAAAGGTACAATATGATTGTACAATTCTGGTTGGAAGGCAAGAGCTTTCAGTGATTGCAAACACTGAAAGTTACTGATTTCAAGAATACACCCAATGCAGCGAAGAGTAAGGGCCACTGAACTCAAGAGTAAGTCGGGGCAAAAAGTGCCAAATATTTAGTGTTAGGAAGGCACAGAACAAGGTGGTAAACTTGCGGGCTCTGGGGGCTCTGGACTTTTAAAGACAAGGGTTCTACTCCCCGGTGTGGAGCCCCGGGCATGACTTCACCTCTCTGGCTTTCAAATGTTGTATCTGCAGAGCAAAGCAAGGGGAGGCCAGGTCTTTCAAGAGCTAGATTCATGGTAGGTATGTAATGAGTCTTGGTTTTATCATCATCATTAGAAGGGATAATGGTAACGATAGTTCAGGATCCTGAAGGAGGTGAATGTTTCCAAGAAGGTGAGACACAGCCCCGTGAAAAGTAAGGAGACTGAATTTCAAGGTAAAAGCTTGTATTTCTGAAGCAGTAGGACGGAATGAGTCACATTTTGAGGTAAGACGAAGAAAGGGAAGTTCTTTGGGGGATTTATATGAAATAAAATCAATGCAGTGTTGACATCGTTTAGGAAATAGTATCTGAAGGTTCAGTGGAGGAGAGCAAAAGGTAGAAAGAGAATTGTTCAGGAGTCAGAATACTTGAGTTCTAAACTAAGCTTTAAGTCTTAATTCCTCTCCTGATAGCTCTGTGACGCCAGGCAGAGCAAATCCTCTCTGGGACTTCCACGGATGTCCACCAGTGAAATCGGATGTGTGGTCTCTGAGGGTCACTCAAGACCTGTGGCAAATAAGAGTTTAAGTTCTTGGGCATGAAAGTGGCATGATTAAACCAAGAAAACAGCTGCTTCTCAAGCTCTTTGCAGAATGTATGGGAATGGGAACTAGAGGAGGACTAAGAGAGACGATTACATTTACAAAGCCATTCTCACAACAGGACTGACTCTGTTTCCTTGGTGCAGGAATGGATCTTAAGAGGCCCAGGAATTGGGAGAATGAGCATGACACGAAAATTACTGAAATCAAGAAATGGTAATTATTTGTAGAAGAAAAGGAACATGATAAGCTTATTTTTCAAAGAAGTTAAGTGTCAGGATATGGCAGGATATCATTAATATTGACTAATGAGCAATAAATTAGATTTAGTGATTTGATATGAGAATAGATTATATTACACATTTTAATTACCACTTTATCATTTTAAAGGTTTTCTAAAAACAGATTATGAAATTCATATAAGACCACAAAGGTCCAAAGATAGCTAAGACAAATTTGAAGAAAAAAAGTGAAACAGGGATTTGCTCCACTAGCTATCACAATCAATGTACCACTATATCAACTAAAATAATGTGGTGTTAGGGGAAGATCAACCTATCAATATCAACCAATGGAAGAGGAGCCAGACCTATCGGTGAATGAAAGCACCTAATCTTATATCAGACTTTGATGCATGCAGAGGTGACCATAAAAACCACCAGGCATTTGAAGTAGCTTCACCGTCCATATGGAAAACAATATAATTAGAACCCTACCTCTTATACTTCAAAAAAAAAAAATTCTAAATGAATTCCAGTGGTTTAAAGACATAAATGTGGGCTTACAAGAAATATCTTTTTATCATTTGTAGAGAAGAAAGGAGTTCTTAAACCAAGCTTAGGAAGTAAAATCATAAAGGAAAAGATTGATTAATTTGACTGTTCTAGTTGGTGAGATTTAAATTTGGAGAGCAACCTCATAGTATCTAGGAAAGCTGAAGATGCATGTGTCCTAGACCCAGAAACTCCAATTGTTGTTGTAAACTTTAAAGAAACTTGAACATTTGTACACAAGGAGATGTGCTGTACAGTCAATCATAGTGAAAGATTGGAAGCAACATAAAGACATATTAGAGGAAGGGATAAAGTAAATGATGATGGAACTCCCGTATCTGTTAAATTTATTTAAACCTTTATCTATGTGCATCGATATGGATCGAACTTAAAAACAAAATTTCGAATGAAAGAAGCAAGAATGATGTTTAATACCATCATTTATGAACATTTTAAGAACTTACAAAAATATTATCTATAGACCAACTATGGATTCATAATCAGGTAGTAAAAATGTATACAATAGGTGGGCAGAATATATTCCTACTTCAGGATAGGAGTTATTTTGGTGAAAGAGGAAGGGAAATAACACCAGGAAAGGGTTTAGATATTCTTCAACTGTATGTATTTATATTTATGATTTTTAACAATAAAGAAACTCTGAGTGATGGGTAATGAATGTTGTATTACTATTTATATTTTTCAGTATGTTTAAAATATCAAAATAAAGAATTGGTGTTAGTAAGATAAAGTAGGAAAATTGTTATCACTCTGTAATTTGAATATTACCTATATATAACTTTTTGAATGTTAACGAGTTATAAGTACTGTTCTGACAATGTTTTGAAATTTTACTTCAAATTTTCAGAGTTCTGTTTTTCTCTTCTTTCATTATTCTTCTCTTTCTTCTTCTTCTTCTTCTTCTTCTTTTTTTGGTTTTGGTTTTAGTTCTCCATTTCAGAAATTGTTGAATAAAAACTACCTGGGAAGTGAGATGTCCATAAAACACTGATACCTAATACAATATATCCCCAAAGCATTCTTAGCTTATAAAGACACATTGCATGGCTCCACTTCAATTTTGACCATTAATTAAATGATCAGAGGCCACTGCCAATTGAAAGTAGGAGAGGGTTAACAAAATACAATTCACTAAAATGTACTCTCCAATACATTTCAAACATGTAAGTGCTGTGTAAAACGAGGTACACCTGTAAATTCCAAAGTGTAACTCAGGCTCCTGGGATTACAGACCCCTTTGATCTTGTCACAAATTGGCTCCTGGAAACCAGAAGGCCTCCTGGACTCAAGTCTCCAGGGACCTTACCCCTGAAGCATCTCAAAACAAATAAAGTGGCTGAGACAGATGCTGGACCCAGACAGAATGGCAACCATTCCGCAAAATTAACCCCCAAACGATGTGAACAGACAATTCTCCCCCATGTAATTATGGCTTTTGTTATTTTTCCCCCACGAAAGCATTCTAGTGCTTTGGTTTAAATGCCACAGAGAGAGGCATTCAGCCTTAGCTGGCAATATTTCTGATCCATATTTCAATAGATTATCCTGAATTGGCCTCCTGGAAGCGTTTATGCTGACCCGTTTTGAAAACCTCTCTGTCAGCCCTCCCCTTACCTGCTAACACCCAGCTCTAATGGATGAAAGCAGGGAGTGATGATAATCACTGTCTGCCCAGCCCGAGTGTGGTGCCTGACTCTGCAAAACAGCCCGTCTGGAGGGGGGGAGGAAAAAAAAAACCAACCCGGAAGTAAGAAGTGTAATTCAATGAATACTTGGGAACCAAGTTTGAAGGTTTCTTTTCCTTTTAAAAAAGGAGTAGTGATACGAGAAGCAGGATTATGAAAAAGAGTTAGTAAAAATAGGATCTCTGTGAATTAGAATAGCAAGGCCATTTCAAATGGAATTACACGGGATCATGGCAATTAGAATTGAAAAAGATCTCTCAGTCTTTCTCTGTCAAAGCATGATTACTCCCAATGGTATATTTTTCTGAGCTTAGTTTAGTCCAATTTTAAATGTTTCAAGTGATGGAGGCTTCTCGGCTTCTCCTGGGATACCACTTCACAGTCTAAAATAGCTAACTACTATGGGAGTCCCCCCATGTATATTTTTTGCCTGCTTTCCACTATTCTATTTTGTATATCCCCAAACCACCTTAAAACTACTTGCATTTAATTTTGAATGGGTCCAATCTACATTTAAATACTCAAACTCAGCTGAGTCTGGGGCTTTTTGTCTAATCTCTCTCTCTCTCTTCCTTCCTCCCAGCTCCTCCCACTTAAATATACGTGTGTGTATATGCACACACACACACAAACATATACAACATATACATGTGTGCACAATTAGAAAATATTACACAATTAGAAAATATTACACAATTAGAAAATATTAAACAACTGTAATATGTTTATGAGAAAAATTAATAAAGATCCCTAAGTTTTAGGTCACTAATTGATGAAACAATCATCAATCAGTTTTTTTTTTTTTAAGATTTTATTTATTTATTAGTTAGAGAGAGAGAGTGAGCACAGGCAGAGAGGCAGAGGGAGAAGCAGGCTCCCTGCCGAGCAAGGAGCCCAATGTGGGACTTGATCCCAGGACGCTGGGATCATGACCTGAGCCGAAGGCAGCTTCTTAACCAACTGAGCCACCCAGGCGTCCCTCATCAATCAGTTTTTAACTGAAAAAGGAGCAACAAACAATAAGCCTAAATGTTATTTCACTTTGCGAATATTATACTTATTGTGAATGAGTAAAATAATATGATCTTTCACTAGCGTGTTTACTATACCTTATTCAATGTAAATAATATGCATACACAATTTGGTAATAATGTCATAAATATGTTCATAGAAATTATTTTTTTCAAAGTTCTTTTGCTCTCATTGAAACAATAGTAACTCATATATTTTTTGTGGATGGACTCATTCTCACACTAAATTTGGTTTGAGCTTTGAGTTAAGTTGTAGAGCCTGAGGGAACAGCTTGGGGTGTTCAAGGTTAATGGAGGTTGCTTAAGGGTATTTAAATTTGATCAAGGAATGTATAGAGCTTTCCCTGTCCTTGCCAAAGAGCTTCCCTCAAGTGTTTTTCACACCTGTCAATCAACCAACCAATATCCAATCAGGTAGGAAGATGGACACCCTGGAAGAAGGAGAAAAAATTGTAAACAAATGATCTGAGGCTTCTTTAGAAAGAAAGAATTCACCATTTTCATGGGCATGATTTGTTCATAAAAATGTTTAAGCTGGAAGGAATCTTAGAGCCAGAAATCTTTGAACTAGAATCATCTACCTGAGTGATTACACAGTCACGGTCTAAAAAATTATAAAGAGAGTCTATGCAGCAATTTAAATTTTTAAATTTGTAGCTGGGTGAATTTTAGTTATATATGTGGTTTGAACATGTTTTTACATCAAATTCCTCCATAGATCTTGTAAAGATTACAACAAAGATATTTAAAAGAACAAAGAGAATGTGAGAGAAGACAGAATAGCTACGGAGACAGGCCTACTCATTCTTTGGAAGATGAAAGCAAATGGAATGGTAACTGAATGGGTTGAATAGAGAAAACTAATAATAGCTAATTATTTTTGAGCACTTATCATGTGCTAAGCATTATTATAAAAGCTTCACATAATTTAATTCAGTTAACTTCCACAACACTATGAGGTAAGTTGCATTATTCTCCACATTTAAGAGGAGTGAGATGTAACACTGAATCACTGGCTGAAATACTAGAGAGAAAAAATTTAGACCACTAGCTCCCTTTTACCATAGCAAGTGAAAGGAGATTTTAAACACCCAAGTGGACCTGAAGATTGAAGGATTCTTAACAGCAGAAACTGGATGTCCTTGAAAAAATACAATAACTGACATCATAATTCCCATTAAAAACCAGATCGACACCCAGTATCACACAGGGGTGCCTAACTGTCTACAACCTCACCCAGGTATGGAGAGCTTGCAGTCATATCCTAAGGCATCAATCTTCACATTTGTTTCTGTTGACCACCTTACCTCTTGCTAATAGGTTGCTTTTCCCTTGGTGTGTGTGTGTGTGTATTTGTGTGTCATTTTTGACTGAATGTAGCACGGTGTATGCAGGGGACCAATGAAGACTAAAGACAATTTTGTTAGAATACCCATAGGGGGAAAAAAATGAACCTTGACTCCTACTTAACACTACACACAAAATTAATTAAAGGTTGACCATAGACCCAAATATAAAATATTTAAGCTTTTAGAAGTGATAGGAAAATATACTCATGACTTTATAGTAGCAAAGATTTTTTTTTTAATTTTATTTATTTATTTGACAGAGAGAGAGAGAGAGAGAGAGAGATCAGAAGTAGGCAGAGAGGCAGGCAGAGAGAAAGGGGGAAGTAGGCTCCCCACTGAGCAGAGAGGCCATGCAGGCTCGATCCCAGGACCCTGGGATCATGACCTGAGCTGAAGGCAGAAGCTTAACCCACTGAGCCACCCAGGCGCCCCAGTAGCAGAGATTTCTTAAAAGACACAAAAGGCCCTAATCCTAAAAGAACGGATATATTGGACTTTATTAAAACCAAGGAACTTGGTTCATCAAGAAACACCATTAAGAGAGTGAAAGATAAAGACACAAACAAGAAGAATATATCTGTAATGCAGTTAACTGACAAAATACTTAGGAGACCATGCAAAAAACTTCTTCAAATAAATAAAAGACGACCTAAAGTAAAAATTAAATTTTAAAAAAGATTTTATTTATTCATTTGACAGACAGAGGTCACAAGTAGGCAGAGAGGCAGGCAGAGAAAGAAGGGAAACAGGCTCCCTGCTGAGCAGAGCACCAGATTCGGGGCCAGATCATGGGATCATGACCTGAGCCAAAGGTAGAGGCTTTAACCCACTGAGCCACCCAGGTGCCCCTCTAAAGTAAAACTTAAGTGAAAACTTGAAAACAAACATCACAGAAGAGTACATTTAAGTATCCAATAAGCATAGGGAAAAACACTCGACACCAGTCACCCAGGATATATAATTTAAAACGACAATGGGAAATCACTGTAAAACCACCAAAATGGCTTAAATTAAAAAGACCATATCAAGTTTTAGTGAGAATTATGAGCAATTTGAACTTACACATTGCTAATTGACAAAAGCATAAATTGAGGCAACCACTTGGGAAAATCATTTTGCAGTACCTACTAAAATCTAAATTCACACTTATTCTACAAGTCACCAATTCTACTACTAGCTGTATATCTCAAAGAAGTGGGTTTATATGTCTACCAAAATACATGTAAAAGAATATTCATAGAGGGGTGTATGGGTGGCTCTGGGGATTAAGTGTCTGCCTTTAGCTCAGGTCATGATCCCAGGATCCTAGGATCAAGCCCCACATCAGTGGGGAGCCTGCTTCTCCCTCTCCCTCCGCCTACTGCTCCCCCTGCTTGTGTGTTCTCTGTCAAATAAATAAATAAAGTCTTTTAAAAAAAATATTGAAAGTTTATTCACAACAGCATCAGATTGGAAACAAATACCCATTTGTGAGAAAATGGATTTTAAAAGGGTAGTACACTTATATGGTAGAATAGTAAACAGTTATTTAAAAGTTTGAAAAAAAGGAATAAATTTCTACTGTATGGAACAACATCGAAAAATCTCACAGGCAATATTTTTAGTGAAAGGCAGATATAAAAACATATATGTTACATGGATCAATGTATATGAAGTCAAATATGGGCCGAGGTATCTATGGTATTAGTAGTTAAAATAGAGGCGGGGGCGGGAGAGTCTTATTTGTGGTACTGGAAGTGTTCTATGCCATCCATGACTGTGTGTTGGTCATGGGACTTCATGCACGTGTAGAAAGTCATCAATCTGTACATCTAACATCAGTGTACATGACAGAATATACATTATTCTCAATGAAAAAATTGTGAAAGTTTTTAAAAAAGAGTGTCAGCTAGGATCATGACACATTTGAAGAAAATCTCTAAGAGAGAACAAAATGAAACAAAACAGACTATCATTTTCTCCAGAGAGTCAGGAAGATATATATATCTAGAAGTAGAAAGCAGGAATTAAAAACAAATTAAGCAAAAAACCAACCAAACAAACAAACAAAAAACAAAGAATAGGGACCCAGAAATAGTCTTTGAGGAAAAAAAATAGGTAAAATGTAAGAATTATATACAAAATAAAGTTAAGGAAATTGTCTAGAAACCAGAATAAACAAATGGGAGATAGTCAATAAAAGTTAAAAGATGTTTAAACAGCTTAGTCACTCCAGGCCAATGTGCTCATTGCAGGCCACAGTGGCCCATGCCTTCCAGAATCTCAATCTGAGTCTGGAAAGGACCTGGCATGTTTGGTAACAAGGCTGCTCAGTGACTGCGACACTGTTTTTCGTTTTTTTTCTTATGAGATTATTTATATCAACTCATCTTGGTAACAACTATTTCCTCATGAAAAGTGATTGGTAACTGTAATTTTTTGAAGAAAGTTGAGAAGACACATTAAAGATTTTATTTACTTATTTGAGAGAGAGAATGAGAGAGGGAGCATGAGAAGGGGAGGTTCAGAGGGAGAAGCAGACTCCCTGCTGAGCAGAGAGCCTGATGCGATCCCAGTACTCCAGGATCATGACCTGAGAAGGCAGTCACTTCACCAACTGAGACATCCAGGCATCCCCAGAAGACACATTAATTAACCTTTAGTTAATTTTATTTGGTGGATGAAACTTGTCAAAACATGAAGCGTATAGGAGAGGGAGAGGGTGCTGTATGTAAGCAATGAATCACTGACTTCTCCTGAAACCAATCTTGCACTGTATGTTGACCCACTGGCATTTAAATAAAAATTTCAAGTCTCAATAGAGACTGTCCCTAGTGGTTAAGATACAAAAACAAAAGAGTAAGAGAGAGGTGGTAAGTAAGAGACAGTCTTTTGTAAGTAAGAGACAGATTTTTTGATATATCATAGCACTTTTTATCATTTATGCTTCTGTATTATCTATTTTAGAATACTATGTGTGATCACCACAAAATCATTTCCGCTTTCCTGTTTCCTTAGATAAATCATGTGCATTGTAGAAAATTTGGGTAGTACTATAAGACACAAATAGAAAAATCAGCCATGATTATTCTGCACAAAGATAATCACCATTGATACTTAGTTAAGAATTCTTAAACTCTCTAATCTTTCTCTCTCACCATAAATACATTTTGGGGAACAACACTGAGATCATACTGTATATACAAGCTTGAACCTTTTTTTTTTTTAATTTAGTAATGTATTGAAGTCATCTTTCTATATATGCTATCATTTTTAATTCATAATATTTCATCATATGGCTGGTCCATGTTTTATTTATCATTATCTTATTATTGGACATTTATTTTGCTTCTATTTAAAAATATTATAAGTGCTATAAATGATAATAACATAAAACATTTGTACATTTTTAAGGCATCTGATTCTTTTAAAAATTTTTTTTTATTTAAGCTTTTTTATTTAAACATATAATGTAACCCCACCACCCTCTTCCAACCCCTCTCCCCCCACCACCCTCAGTTTGTTTTATGACATTAAGAGTCTCTTTTGGTTTGTCTCCCTCCCAATCCCATCTTGTTTCATTTTTTCTTTTCCTACCACCTTAACCCCCACCCCCGTTGCATCCCCACTTCCTCATATCAGGGAGATGATGTGATAGTTGTCTTTCTCCAGTTGACTTATTTCACTAAGCATAATACGCTCTAGTTCCATCCATGTCGTCGCAAATGGTAAGATTTCATTTCTTTTGATGGCTGCATAGTATTCCATTGTATATATATACCACTTCTTCTTTATCCATTCATCTGTTGATGGACATCTAGGTTCTTTCCATAACTTGGCTATTGTGGACATTGCTGCTATAAACATTCGGGTACACGTGCCCCTTCAGATCACTACGTTTGTATCTTTAGGGTAAATACCCAGTAGTGCAATTGCTGGGTCATAAGGTAGCTCTATTTT
>ML108864.1:0-24797 GCA_003697995.1 Taxidea taxus jeffersonii | reverse complement strand
CTTAACGGAAAAGCTCTCAGTTTTTCTCCATTGAGAATGATACTTGCCGTGGGTTTTTCATAGATGGCTTTGATAATATTGAGGTATGTGCCTTCTATCCCTACACTTTGAAGAGTTTTGATTAGGAAGGGATGTTGTACTTTGTCAAATGCTTTTTCAGCATCTATTGAGAGTATCATATGGTTCTTGTTCTTTCTTTTGTTAATGTACTGTATCACATTGATTGATTTGCGGATGTTGAACCAACCCTGCTGCCCTGGAATAAATCCCACTTGGTCGTGGTGAATAATCCTTTTAATGTACTGTTGGATCCTATTGGCTAGTATTTTGGTGAGAATTTTCGCATCTGTGTTCATCAAGGATATTGGTCTGTAATTCTCTTTTTTGATGGGATCCTTGTCTGGTTTGGGGATCAAGGTGATGCTGGCCTCATAAAATGAGTTTGGAAGTTTTCCTTCCATTTCTATTTTTTGGAACAGTTTCAAGAGAATAGGAATTAATTCCTCTTTAAATGTTTGGTAGAATTCCCCTGGGAAGCCATCTGGCCCTGGGCTTTTGTTTGTTTGGAGATTTTTGATGATTGTTTCAATCTCCTTACTGGTGATGGGCCTATTCGGGTTTTCTATTTCTTCCTGGCTCAGTTTTGGCAGTTTACATGTCTCTAGGATAGCATCCATTTCTTCCAGATTGTCAAATTTGTTGGCATAGAGTTGCTCATAATATGTTCTTATGATTGTTTGTATTTCTTTGGTGTTGGTTGTGATCTCTCCTCTTTCATTCATGATTTTATTTATTTGGGTCCTTTCTCTTTTCTTTTGGATAAGTCTGGCCAGGGGTTTGTCAATCTTATTAATTCTTTCAAAGAACCAGCTCCTAGTTTCATTGATTTGTTCTATTGTTTTTTTTTGGTTTCTATTTCATTGATTTCTGCTTTGGTCTTTATTATTTCTCTTCTCCTGCTGGGCTTAGGCTTTCTTTGTTGTTCTTTCTCAAGCTCCTTTAGGTGTAGGGAGACCTTTCCTGTTTCTTGAGATAGGCTTGTATCGCTATATATTTTCCTCTCAGGACTGCCTTTGTTGTGTCCCACAGATTTTGGACCGTTGTGTTTTCATTATCATTTGTTTCCATGGTTTTTTTCAATTCTTCTTTAATTTCCTGGCTGACCCATTCATTCTTTAGAAGGATGCTGTTAAGTCTCCATGTATTTGTGCTCTTTCCACATTTCCTCTTGTGATTGAGTTCTAGCTTCAGAGCATTGTGGTCTGAAAATATGCAGGGAATGATCCCAATCTTTTGATACTGGTTGAGACCTGATTTATGACCCAGGATGTGATCTATTCTGGAGAATGTTCCATGGGCACTAGAGAAGAATGTGTATTATGTTGCTTTGGGATGGAATGTTCTGAATATATCTGTGATGTCTATCTGCTCCAGTGTGTTATTTAAGACCTTTATTTCCTTGTTGATCTTTTGCTTGGATGATCTGTCCATTTCAGTGAGGGGTGTGTTAAAGTCTCCTATTATTGTATTCTTGTCGATGTGTTTCTTTGATTTTGTTATTAATTGGTTTATATAGTTGGCTGCTCCCATGTTAGGGGCATAGATATTTAAAATTGTTAGATCTTCTTGTTGGACAGACCCTTTGAGTATGATATAGTGTCCTTCCTCATCTCTTATTATAGTCTTTGGTTTAAAATCTAATTGATCTGATATAAGGATTGCCACCCCGGCTTTCTTCTGATGTCCATTAGCATGGTAAATTGTTTTCCACCCCCTCACTTTCAATCTGGAGGTGTCTTCAGGTCTAAAATGAGTTTCTTGTAGGCAGCATATTGATGGGTTTTGTTTTTTTTATCCATTCTGAGACCCTGTGTCTTTTGATTGGGCCATTTAGCCCATTTACGTTCAGGGTAACTATTGAGAGATATGAATTTAGTGCCATTGTATTGCCTGTAAGGTGATTGTTACTGTATGTTGTCTCTGTTCCTTTCTGATAATACTTTTAGGGTCTCTCTTTGCTTAGAGAACCCCTTTCAATATTTCCTGTAGAGCTGGTTTGGTGTTTACAAATTCCTTCAGTTTTTGATTGTCCTGGAAGCTTTTTATCTATCCTTCTATTTTCAACGATAACCTAGCTGGATAAAGTATTCTTGGCTGCATGTTTTTCTCGTTTAGTGCTCTGAATATATCATGCCAGTTCTTTCTGGCCTGCCAGGTCTCTGTGGATAAGTCTGCTGCCAATCTAATATTTTTACCATTGTATGTCACAGACTTCTTGTCCCATGCTGCTTTCAGGATTTTCTCTTTGTCGCTAAGACTTGTAAATTTTACTATTAGATGGCAGGGTGTGGACCAATTCCTATTGATTTTGAGGGGTGTTCTCTGCACCTCCTGGATTTTGATGCTTGTTCCCCTTGCTATATTAGGGAAATTCTCCACAATAATCCTCTCCAGTATACCTTCTGCTCCTCTTTCTCTTTCTTCTTCTTCTGGAATCCCAATTATTCTAATGTTGTTTCGTCTTATGGTATCACTTATCTCTAGAATTCTCCCCTCGTGGTCCAGTAGTTGTTTGTCTCTCTTTTGCTCAGCTTCTTTATTCTCTGTCATTTGGTCTTCTATATCACTAATTCTATCTTCTGCCTCATTTATCCTAGCAGTAAGAGCCTCCATTTTTTATTGCACCTCATTAATAGCTTTTTTTATTTCAACCTGATTAGATTTTAGTTCTTTTATTTCTCCAGAAAGGGCTTTTATTTCTCCCGACAGGGTTTCTCTAATATCTTCCATGCCTTTTTCGAGCCCGGCCAGAACCTTGAGAATCGTCATCCTGAATTCCAGATCTGACATATTACCAATGTCTGTATTGATTAGGTCCCTAGCCTTCGGTCCTGCCTCCTGTTCTTTTTTTTGTGGTGAGTTTTTCCGCCTTGTCATTTTGTCCAGATAAGAATCCGCTGTTCTCCTTGTTAAGTGAACTTGGTCTTGGCTGGATTTCTTGTTGATCTTCTGGGGGAGGGGCCTGTTGTAGTGATTCTCATGTGTCTCTGCCCCAGGCGGAATTGCACCGCCCTTACCAGGGGCCGGGCTAAGTAATCCTCTCCGGTTCGGCTTTCGGGAGCTTTTGTTCCCTGAATATTTTCTGTAGAGTTCCGGAGGACGGGAATGAAAATGGCGGCCTCCCAATCTCTGGTTCAGAGTAGCCGAGGGCTAGGGGCCCCAGTCTTCAGTGCGCCTTCAGAGAAAAGCGCTTAATCACTCCCGTCTCCCCAGCCTCCGGCCGCGCTTGGAGAAAATCGTGCGTAATCAGTCCCGTCTCACTGGCTTCTGACTATGCTCCGAGGTCACCCAGCCTGTGACCAAGCATCTCTGTCTCTGGCAGAGTCCCACCTGGAGTCTCCAAACCCCGTAGATCCCTGAGCTCTTCCGGGTCGGAGTCTCCCCGGATCTTGTGGGGACCCCTCGCACAGAACACCGGCCTGTGTCACAGACCTCAGCTCTAGGAAACCCCGAGTTGAGAGCTCACTCCTTGGCTCTGTCTCCGCAGCCCGCTTCCCCGCTCTAATACCTGTGAGCTCTGTGACAGTCAGACACCCCCGATCCTTCTGTGACCCCGCGGGACCTGAGTCCACGCTGTCCCCGTGAGGTCTTTACCCCAGTTTAGCCTCTGGAGCGATGTCCCTCTGTGGAGCAGACTTTTAAAAGTCCTGATTTTGTGCTCTGTTGTTCCGCCGCTTGCCGGGAGCCGGCCCCTCCCCCCGGGGTCTATCTTCCCATTGCATTGGATTCACTTCTCCGCTGGTCCTACCTTTTAGAAAGTGGTCGATTTTCTGTTTCTAGAATTGTTTTTCTTCTCTTCGATCTCCTGTTGGATTCGTAGGTGTTCGGAATGGTTTGATAGGCTATCTAGCTGATCTCCTGCTGCCTGATGTCGTCTCAGCCTGCTACTTCTCTGCCATCTTGACTCCTCCCCCAAGGCATCTGATTCTTATTGCCAAATTGCCTTTTAGAAATGTTATCTAAATTTACATTCACATTAGGCTCTGAGTGAAGTGTCTTTTTCATGGAGCCCGAGCCAAATCTGGAAATGTTCATTTTTATAAAATCTTCAACAATGGAAAAGAAAAAAAACTAACATGGCTTTTTAAATTTGAATTTCTATGATGATCATATTGTTGAACCTTTCTTTATGAGATTATTGGCATTTTTGTTTTTTCTTTTCTGAATTGCCCATTCGTAATATTTTCCCCAAGTTTCGGTTGAGGTTTCCTTCTTTTTCTTATTAATGTGTAATAGCTTTAATAAATTGAGGTTATTAAGACAAATAATGTCTAAATGTTTTTTCTCTTTTGTGTTGTTTCTCTTTGACAAATTATGCATGTCTGCATGAAGGAACATTTGCGAACAGAAAGATTAAGTGGAAGACCTGGGGTAAAGGAATTGACAGAAAGCTTATACTACCTTAATGTGGCTACATTTGAAAAACATAGCTGAAGATGGCATCAGCAAATCAAGACAGGGAGAAAGTCTGGAAGAAAATGGTTCTCAAAGGGGCACCTGGTGACTCAGTGGGTTAAGCCTCTGCCTTTGGCTCAGGTCGTGATCTCAGGGTCCTGGGATCAAGCCCCACATCCGGCTCTCTGCTCAGCGGGGAGCCTGCTTCCTCTTCTCTCTCTGCCTGCCTCTCTGCCTACTTGTGATCTCTGTCTGTCAAATAAATAAATAAAATCTTTAAAAAAAATGGTTCTCATGGAGAAGTATTTTGGGGAGTTCCCCATATATTTGTATTACGTAAGCAGAGCATTAACAAGATAAAATCTCTCTCAAAAATCTACTCAGAAGTTAATTCTTTGAACCATGATAGAAATCTTTCTTTTGCAGAATTAATAAGTCTTTTGGCTAAACATGGATAAAAGCTTTTGCTCAATGTGGCATAATAACTCTAGGAGGCTCACAGTAGCAAAAGTCTGCCTCAAAGTGTCTTATTACAATAAAATAAAGTTTAACCTCTTAAACTCAAGACATAAATCACTCACTTTTCTTTCCTTTCACACAATTTGTGAGTGTATTATCATAAATGCTACCTGTCAGGAGACTGATAGCTGTCAGTACTCAAAAATATGAATAAAAAGGAAAACGCATTTGAATATGAAAACCATGCTAGCATTTTGTAGAGAGGCGACAATAGTAAGATGTTATGGCAAACAAGAAAAATCCTCAGAATAGGGAAATCAAGAAAACTTTCTTTGGATTAAATAACCTGCTAAATCAGTCTCACCAGAGTGGTGTTTCCACCAAACATAACAGTCAGGAAAATGCTCATTGGCCCTTTGTAGTCGGTAGCAGTAGCAAATTGAGTTTACCTTGTGAGTTTTTATATTGAAAGTATGGATCAAGTTGCAGAACATAATTTCAAAACTGCACAGTCTGAGTTTACATTTCTTTTCAAATGATATCTGAAACCATCACTATTTCTCCAACAATGTAAAAATTAATCTCACCTGAATTTTAAAATATATTTAATCACTAACTAGGATGAATAAACCCAGGTGCCTTTTAAAAGGTTCAAGTCAATATATTTCAGATAAAAGAAGTTTTATCCAAATTTCAGAACTCCATGTATCTCTCTTTTGCATTTCCTGACTTAAGAAACAGTATTACATGCAACCATTTGGATTTATTTCAAGGGTACTATGCTGAGCGGGGAAAAAAAGCCAATCTCAAAAGGTTACATACTTTATGATTCTATTAATAGAACATCCTGGACATGACAAAATACAGAGATGGAGAAAGATTAGCGGTTGTTAGGGGACGGGGTGGAGGTGGTTGTGACTAATAAAGGGATAGCGTAAGGGAGTTTCTTTGTGTTGCTGGAACAGTTCTGTATCTTGATTGCGGTGGTAGTTACAGAAGCCTTTACATGGAATAAAATTGCATAGAACAATACACACACACACACACACACAAATACCTACACATAAAAACTGGTGAAAACTAAACAACATCTAGAGTCTTGAAGAGTATTGCACACAGGTCAGTCTTCTGGTTTGGGTATTGTACTATAGCTAAGTAAGATGTCCCCACTGGGAGAAACTGGGTAAAGGGTTCATGGGACTCTGTGTTTTTATTCTGCCATTTCCTGTGAGTCTAATTATTTAAAAATAAAAAGTGTTTTTAAAAAAATATGACCTACATTTTAACTTTATATGGGCAATTGTCAGAAAGGAAGCAAATTAGAACTCTTACCAGGCAAATTATGTCAGAAAATTCATGCACTAATAGTAGTTCATTTTACTTATTAGAGAATTCCTTAGGTTCTCTTTCAGTGCCTACTTGTTCTGATTTCAAACACATTCCTTTCTTTCTTTCTTTTTTTTAAGATTTCATTTATTTATTTGACAGAGAGAGCAAGAGAGCAAAAGCAGGCAGAGCAGCAGAGGGAGAGGGAGAAGGAGGCTCCCCACTGAGCTGGGAGCCCAACTCGGGGCTCAATCCCAGGACCCCGAGATCAAGATCAGGACCAAGCTGAAGACAGTTGCTTAACCAACTGGTGTCTCAGTTGCTTAACCAACCGAGCCATCTAGGCACCCCAAACACATTTCTAATATACTTGGTCATCTGGTTTCTACAACTACAACAGATTAAATCAGCCATTCATTTATCCATTTATTTACATTTATCCATTCACAATATATTGTTGGTTGTACCAAGTAATGTGATATGTATGATGTTCTGATGAATTACATGATTTCTGCCCCAAAGAGTTTAGAGCGGTGCTTGGAGCAGTGATTTCCACACAGGGATGAAAGAATATATATCAGAAAGTTACAGGCTTTTCAAAATACACACTATCCTATCCCAGAAATTCTTATGTATCCCTTAGAAAGACATCATCCCACTTCCTAGAATAGGAGAAAGATGATAAATGGGAAGTAGAGAGGGGTGAAGATAGGACCAGATCAGGAAGAGACTTACAGGTGGGAGCTTTGGATTTTTCTTTAAGACAAGGGGGTGTTGGGGATGCCTGGGTGGTTCAGTCAGTTAAGCATCTGCATTCAGCTCAGGTCATGATCCCAGAGTCCTGGGATTGAGCTGCACATGGGACTGCCTGGTCAGTGGGAAGCCATCTTCTCCTTCTGCCTCTGTTCCCTACTGCTGGTGCTCCTGCACATGCGCGCTCTCTCTCTCTCTAAGAAATAAATAAATAAAATGTTTTTAAAAAGATAAGGGGATGTTATTAAAGGGTTTTAGGCAATGGGGTGGGGTGAGTGACCAAATTTAGGGTTTTTTTCAAGACTACACAAGCTTCAGTGTGCAAGTTTAGAGGATAGATGACTAGTTAGGAAGCTGTTGCAATAATTTTGAAATGATTGATTAATGGTATGGGGATGGAAAGAAGTAGATAAGCTTTCTAATTCATTAGGATGAATCAACAGGACATGGTGAGCAATCATTGCTTGTGTCCACAGAAATGGAGGTCGCCAAAGATGAACCAAAAGTGAGTGGCTTCATGAGGATCTTGAAGCAAGGAGGATTTACTAAATGAATGGCATACTCATATTACATTTAATGGTATAGTTCAGTAGAAATTGGACCTATAGGCTGAAGTTCAGGAGAAAAATCTGGGCTGGAGATATATCACTGGGAAGTCCAGTCTGTGGGTCAGTGGTTGTCAACCCTGGGTTACACATTAGAATCACACAGAAGAGCTTTGAAGAAGACCGATGCCCATATTCTACCTCAGGCTAAATAAAGCTCTGGGAATGATGGGTACAAGCAGTGATTTAAAAAGAATGTACAACTGTCCCCGGGGATTTCTAATATGCAGCCACTGCTATAGATGGTAATTAAACCTACCAGGATGAATGAGATCACCCAATGACATGGTATGGCAGAGCCTCTCAACCCTGGCTACATAGTGGAATCACCAGCAAAGCTCCGAAAGGATTAGTGTCTAGTTTTCCTCCCCAGAGAGTCCGATTTAATTGGTCTGTGGTGCAGCCTGGGAATCAGGATTTGTAAAAAATTTCCCTGATGATTATAATAATGATGAAGGTTGTCAACTGCTAATATACATACAAAAGAGAAAAGAGCCAAGGTCCAAACCTGTGGCTTTGGACTGAATTGTGCGCTCTCCACAACCCATTCATTTGTTGAAGCCATATGTTAAAGTCACACTCCAGTGTGACTGCATTTAAGGATAAGACCTAAAAGAAGGTAATCAAGGTTAAATGAGGCCAGAAGGTGGATCCTGATCCAAGGATCAGTGCCCTTATAAAAAGATACACCAGAAATAACACAGTGCTTGGGTCAGCACTCTTTGCTGTATATACAATCTCTTAATCTCTCTTTCTCAATCACTCTCTCTTTCCTCTCCCCATTTCTTTCCCCTCCTTCCCCTCTCCCTATCTCTTCCCCCTCCTTCCTCTTCTTTTCCACTCCCTTCCTCCCCGTTATCTTTCTCCCCGCCAAGTGAGAACACAATAAAAAGGCAGCTGTCTACAAGCCAAGAAGAGAGTTCTCACCAGACAGTAAATGGGCCAGCACCTTGATCTTGGACTTCCCAGCCTCCAGAATTGTGAGAAAATAAATATCTGTTCTTTCTTTATTTTTTAAAGTAAGCCCTATGCCCAACATGGGGCTTGAACTCACAACCCTGAGATCAAGAGCTGCATGCTTTGCCAACTGAGCCAGTCAGTTTGTCTTTTAAATCACTCAGTCTATGCTGTTTTGTTATGGCAGCCTGAGCTGATTAAGACAGATTTTGGTACTGACAAAAGAGGTGCTGCTATGAGAAATACCTAAAAATGTGGACATGGCTTTCAAATTGGGTAACAGATAGAGGCTGGAAAAGTTTTGAGCTGCATGCTAGAAAAAGCCTAGATTTCTATAAACAGAATGTCAGTAGAAATATGGATGTTAAAGGCCATTCATTCTGGTGAGATCTCATTCAGAAATGAGGACCAGGTTATTGGAAACTGGAAGAAAGGTGATTCTTGTTATAGAGTGGCAAATAACTTGGCTGAATTGTGTTCTACTCTTCTGTGGAAGATAGAAATTGTGAGTACAGGAATTGGATCTTTAGTTTTAGAGATTTCTAAGCAAAGTTTTGAAGTCATGGCTTGGTTTTTCCTGACTGCTTATAGTAAAATGAGAGAGGAAAGAAGTGAGCAACCAGAACTTGATGACATAGGAAATTTTTCAGCCTATCCATACAGCAAAAAAATGAGAAAGTTTGCTTGGAAGAGAACACTGAAAATGTGGCTGAACAAACATTTGATAAAAGAGATTGTAGGTACAACTCATGGGCTTAATTGGACATTGCAACAGAAGCCAGGGCCAGAAATGGGAATATTCCTGCAGAGACGCTGCCAGGTTGAACAAAAGGGGACAGAAAAACTGGAGCAGAATGAAGGCAGGCTGTCAAATTTCTTGGATTCTCCATGATGTGATCATAGAGCTTTTAGGCTGTGAATGTGCACTAGCTTTCAAGTAAGGGAAGAATGACCCAGAAGGCAATTCAGAGATCACATGGCTGCCACTCCCACCACAGGCCCAGGGGTGAGGCTGCTGGCTTTCAGTGGACCTAGAAGGTGGGACATGTAGCCAAAGGGGATTATTCTTGACCCTGAACATCTAATGAATGGAATTTGCCTTGCTAGATTTGAGATTTGCTTGGTACTTATAACCTTGTTCTTCTTTCCTATTTCCTTCTGTGACAGAAGTGAGATCATAAGGTAAACCACTAGCCCCCAAACTGGAGAGGCAGACAGGAAGGTACAGAAACCCCAATTATTAGAACAGAAATTCATGACCAGAAACCTCAACAGAACCAGTGCCAGAGTAGGAAAACCAGAAATGTAATTCACGAATTGCTGGAGGCTCAGTGTGGATAAGTCTGAGAGTTAAAAAATTCCAAGAGACCGATTCATAGGTGGTACAACACTTTTGTTTTGCATCTCAAGGAGTTTTACCAGGTCCTAATTGTGAATATCAGAGAAAAGTCCCTTTGTGCTTCTGGCAAGGAAAGGGGAAAGTAATCATTTTGAAATACAACAAAGCATTCTGTTAGTCTTAATACAGCCTGTCCTCAAAAGAGACAATTTCACTAGACCCTAACCTGCTAGGGTATTTTCAGAGCCTAACGTATCTAGGGGAAGGGAAAGTCTAACTCCTACTCCATCTGGCTATCATGCCCCATCAAGGGGAAAGGAGGGGGAAAGAGAGAGAGAGAAACACTGGTGAAGTACACAATCCAGAGAAACAGGCTTACTGAAGGTTAAGACCTAATCATAGGACTATAAAATGTTTCCCCTCCCCCATGCCTTACACTATATTATTAAAGGCTTATTTAGTGCAGTTCCTTTTGAGGACATCATGTCCACCATTCAACAACAAAAAATTAGAAGTCATTTAAAAGACAAAAAAGCAAGTCTGAAGAGACTGAACAAGCATCAGAACCAGAGTAAGATATGGCAAGAATGCTGAAATTATCAGAAAGGAATTTTTTAAAACTTTGAATAGCATGCTAATGGCTTTAATGAAAAAAGTAGATAATATGTAAAAAGAGATGATGTAAGCAAAGAGACAGAAATTCTAAGAAAGAATTTCTAAAAAGTAGAGATCAAAAACAATGTATCATAAATGGAGAATACCTTTAATAGGCTCATTAGTAGACTGGACATGGCTGAGGGAAGAATCTTCGCATTTGAGGATATGACAGTAGAAAGGTTTTGAAACTGAAAAGCAAAAACAAAAGAGACTGAAAAAAATAAAACAGAATATCCAAGGACTGTAGGACAACTAAAAAAGGTGTAAGATATGCATAATGGGACTATCAGAGGGAGAAGAAAGAGTAAAATCAAAAGGGGCAATAATGACTAAGAATTTCCTCAAGTTAATGTCAAATACCAAACCACAGGTCCTGGAAACACAGAAATAACAAGAAGGATAAATACAAACACCCCCTACACCTGAATATATAATAGTTAAACTAGAAAGTCAAAGGTAAAGAAAAAATCTTGAAAGAAAGAGAGGAAAAAAACACCTTACTTGTAGAAGACCAAAGACAAGAATTATACCCAACTTCTCAAACACTATGCAAACAAGAAGACAGTGGAATAAAATATTAAGTGTTGAGAGAAAAAAGAACACCCAACACCCTACAGAAATATCCTTCAAAACTGAAAGAGAAATAAAGACTTTCTTAGGCAAACAAAAATTAAAGAATTTTTTTGCCAGTAGTCCAGTCTTGCAAGATATTTTCAAAGAAGTTTTTCAGAGAGAAGAAAAATGATATAAGTTGGACACTTGGATCTACCTAAAGAAAGGAAGAGCACTGGAGAAAGCATAAGTGAAAGTCAAATAAAAACTTTCATTTTTCTCATTCTTTAATTGATCTAATAGATAACAGCTTATTCAAAATAATAATAGCAACGATGTTTGGGATATATATGCATGTATCAGACTTAATTATGTATGTATCATATGTGATTATGTATGCTTATGTATAAGTGAAATGAATGACAACAGTAAACAGTAGAGGGAGATACTAGGAATATTTTGTTATTATAGGGACTCACACAACCTATGAAACAGTATAGTTTTATTTAAAGTATATTTGGGTTAGCTGCAAATATGTATGTGAATTCTAGGGTAACCACTAAAAAAATTTTTTTTAATGTATAATTGATAGGCTAAGAAAGGAAAGAAAATGGAATCATGTAAAATGCTCAACTAGAACCATAGAAGGCAGAAAAGATGTGGAAAACAAAAATAGGCACAAAGAGCAAAGTCAACAAATAGGAAACAGTAACAAACATGGTAGATATTACTCCAACCATGATCAATAATCACTTTGAACATCAGTGATCTAAATACACTAACTAAAAGATAAAGATTGCCAGAATGAATTAAAAAATATGACCCAGCTTTATGGTATTTTTTTTTACAGAGAAACCCACTTTAAATATAAAGACACATATGAATTAAAAGTAAAGGGATAGAGGGAGATATATACTAGTCAGAAGGAAGGGGGAGTAGCTATATTAAAGTCAGACAGGACAGCCTGCAAGCAAGAGAAGTTATTAGGGATAAAGAGGGGTGCCATAAAGACACTGGGATTAATACCTCCAACAAGATATAATAATTCTTAATGGGAATGCACAACAGAGCATCAAAATACATGAGGTAAAACGGAAAGAACTGTAAAGAGAAAGAGACGAATTCAGTATTTTAGTTTGAGACTAACACCATTCTGATAGAAATGAACAGATCGAGCAGGCAGAAAATCAGTAAGGATATGGTTGAAGTCAACAGCACCATGAATCAGCTCGCTATAATTGACATCTATAGACCGCTTTATCCAACAACATATGATTTCACATTTTTTGCAAATTCACATGGAATATTCACTAAGATAAGCCACATGCCGGGCCATAAACTACACCCTAACAATTTTAAAAGAAGAGAAATCATGTAATGTCTGCTCTCAGACCACAATGGAATTAAACTAGAAATCAGTAACAGAAAGATAATTGGAAAATTCAAGGGATTTGGAGAGTAAGCAACATATGTTACATAGACATCAAAGAATAAATCTTGAGATAAATTTTAAGATATTTTTAACTAAATAGAAATGAAGTATAAGTTATCAAAATTTGTGGGATACAATGAAAGCAGTGCTAAGGGGGAAACTGGCATCAAATACATGTATTAGAAAGGAAGGAAGATTTGAACCCTACAATCTAAGTTTCCATCTTAGAAACTAGAAAACAGAGCAAATTAAATCCAAAGTAAACAAAAGGAAAAAAAATTAGAACAGAAATCAATGAAACTAAAAACTAAAAATTAATAGGGAAAATCCACAAAACCAAAAGCTGGTTCTTTGAAAAGATATCAAAATTTATAAGCCTGTAACCATGCTAAGAAGAAAAGAGAAGATACAAATAACTAATTAATACCTGAAATGAAAGAGGGGACATAATTATAGATCCTATGGATACTAGAAGGATAATTAAGAAATACTATGAACAACTCTATGGCCATAAATTTGGCTACTCCATTCCTTGAAAGACACAGTCTACCAAAACTCATACAAGGAGAAATAGACTATCTTTTAGATAATTAAGGAAATTGAAAAATTAACCTTTCAAAACAGAAGGCACCAGGACCAGATGTATTTGCTGGTAAATTATACCACACATTTAAGGAAGAAATTATACTAATTACTTATAATTTCTTCCAAAAGATAAAAATGGACAGAATACTTCCTAACTTATTCTATGAGGCCGGCATTACCCTAATACCAAAATCAGACAAAACTATTCCAAGAAAACTACAGACCAATATCATGAATATAAATGTAAAAATTTCAACAAAATACAAGAAAATCAAATTCAATAATGTATAAAAAGATTTATATACCATACTCAAGTGGGATTAGCATATCAGGTATACAAGTTTCATCCAATATTCAAAAATCAATTGATGTAATCTATTACATCAACAGGTTAAAGAAGAAAAATCACAGGATCATACTAACAGATGCAGAAAAAGCATTTGACAAAATCTAATACTCACACATGATAAAAATTCTCAGCAAACTAGGACTAGAGGGATATTCCTTTCTACTTGGTAAGGAATATCTTCTAAAAAATCTACAGCTAACATCATATTTAATGGTGTGAAACTCAAAGCTTTCCCACTAAGATCAGGAACAATTCAAAATAAAATAATGACATACCACTACACACTTACAGAACAGCCAAAATCTGCAACACGGACTGCACCAAATGTTGACAAGGACATGGAAGCAACAGGAAATCTCACTCACTACTGGCAGGAATGCAAACTGGTACAGTCAGTTTGGAAGACAATTTGGTAGTTTCTTACAAAACTAAACTAAACTAAAAATATCTTACCATATTATCCAGCAATTACTCTCCTTGGTATTTATCCAAATGAACTGAAAACTTATATTCATGCAAAAACTTGCATGTGAATGTTGATAGCAGCTTTCTTCAGAATCATCAAAACCTGGAAGCATCCATGATATCTGTCAGTAAGCGAATGAATAAGTAAACTGTGATACATCCAGACAACTGGGTATTAATTATTCACAATAAAAAAATAAGCTATCAAGCCACAAAAAGACATGAATGGATCCTAAAAGTCTATTACTAAGTGAAAGATGCCAATCTGAAAAGGCTACCTACTATGGGTTCCAACGATGTGACTGACATCGTGAAAAAGGCAACAAAACTATGGAGACAGTAAAAAGATCAGTAGTTCCAGGGGTTAAAGGAGGGGGGGGGATTGAATTGGCCAAGAACAGAGGATTTTGAGGGCAGTGAAATTACTCTGTATGGTACTACAATGGACCCATGTCATAATACACTGTTCAAACCCGTAGAATGTACATCACCAAGAATGAACCCTAACGTAAACTATGGGCTTTAGGTGGTACAGATGTGTCAGTGTAATTCCACCAACTCTAATGAATGTTCTACACTAGTAGAGGAAGTCAACGGTAGGGGCGGTCTTGTGGCGTGGGGCAGCATGCAGAATGTATCCTGGAACTCTGTACTTTCTGCTCAGTTTTGCTGTGAACCTAAAACTGCTCTAAAAAAAATAAAGTTTGTTAATTTAAAAAAGTAGTTTCAGAAAACATACCAATTTTTATACTCACATTTAGCTCTTCCCTACACATTGAACTATCTATGAAAACTAGAAAGAGACAGTTTTATTCAATTGCTTTTGGAATCATTAACATCACGAGGTCTCTTATTTTTTGAGCCTTGAGGCAAGAGTTCTTTTCATAGCAGAAATACAAAGAAATTCTCTTCTTATGCTACTTGAGAGTTAATATACCCCCTTTTCCATTATAATTTAAGAGATTTCCATTCCATATTTTTATATAATCCTCTATGATTTTTAGAGAGAAAAATATTTTATTGACTGTCTTAAAACTAGCTTCATGGTATTTCTACTGAGGCTCTAAGAAGAATATATATTAACAATTATTTTATTAACTTCTTTTATTTAGGCTATCATGAGTAAAAAACTATATGTAATTTCGCTTTAAAGCTAACACAAAATACATTGTGTTTAGAATTGATTATATAGTGAAATCTTTTTTCATATGATTTTTAAAAAAAAATATCACAGAAGGAGTAATTCAAGTACCAGAAGAAAAACAAAGTATATGCTATCAGGTATATTTTCTGATTATCTTCAGGTGGTAATGTTTATGAAAAACTAGGCAATTTTTTAAAAACTGTTCATCCCCGAGCAGACCTTTTGCTGTCATCTCATCTGTGCCCCCTTCTAACCACACCTGTTATATTCAGAGATCATGTTGCATCATTATGCAACATTATAATTATCTACTTTGGGAGTTTATTGATATGTTATGAGCGAACAATAATGAATCGGTCACTATGTATGATTATAACTTCTAAAAAATGTTATTAATAATATTTGGACAATGAACTCCATGGAGAATGATTAGAAATCGATTTGCAAGACTTAGGGAGTCCTGAAAACTATTGAGAGAGACACATTTAAAAGGACTTCCCAGGCTCTCCAAGGCAGAAAGATCCTACCAACTCACTGAGAATTTTTTCACATGTGATTTTTTTAAAGTAATTCCCAATAAATTTATAGAAATGACTATCCGATGTTTCAAGATTCATTCTTCACTAGAGAATACTTCCTTCATATCCAATTCACTGACCTTATTTCCAATTATTTCCAACCTCATTCTTTTCTGATTCTACTTAATTGTCTATCATCTAAAGAATTACCATAAATGGTCCTAATAACTGTCTCTTACTTATCTGCCATGATTTCTAACTACTCTTTTATGCATTACTCTCTCTTCTGGCTCTGTGGGATAATGAGCTCTATGCATTGACTCACCTGCTCAGGCCTCTTGAGGGATGGCTGAATGTCACCGTGGTGATGGTGTACGAGGGCAAGGCCCCACTGGGAATGGGATAAGGCTCAAGGGCTGAGGCATATGTCTAGCAGTATGAGTTGAAGACTTCTTAGTTGGGAGCGTAAGAGGTAGACAGAGGTATACTAAACTATATTCTGATGCTGACAGACCTTGGAAGTCAAATTAAAGGCACAATTTCAAGGACATGAGTCTTAGATTTGCAACTTCTCTCTCTCTTCCAATGAAAGGGTGGTCAAAATTCAGTCCCCAGAAATATTGCTGTGTCATCCCTCTGTTAATGAGCCTGGAGGGGTGTGTGTGTGTCTCTAATGCTCTCAAATAAACTAGATTTCACAATAGGTTCTGAGTCTTCTACTTGTAATTTGGGAGTAATTAGTGTTAGGGGGATAAATTATTAGCAACCTCGTTATATCAAAGTGACTTAACAAAAGACAAATAATGTAGCCATTTCTTCAAAGACTGATTTTAGATCAATATTGTTAAGAGGTTGCCACAAATGCTGAAAATCTAGGGAAATCTGCTTCATTAAGGGTCTATAATTAATGATGCAGTAACATTTCACACCTGGGGGCAGGCAGGTAGAAAAAATTTATCTCAAAACCTTTAATACAGATTTAAATCTAAGTTTTTCATTACAAACTTAGAAAACAAAATTCTAAACAATGTATTTTCTAAAATGTCAAAGCTTTTCTAACAGCGTTCTCAAATGACTGCAGAAGGTAGAAAGAAGAGTCATTTATTGAGCAAAACCAAGAAAAAAGAAAACCACTGGCTTGAAGATTTATTAATTTATTTATTAGAGTGAGTGAAGGGGCAGAGGAAGAGGGAGAGAGAGTCTTAGGCAGACTCTACCAGGGCTGAGGTGACTGCGGGCTCAATCTCATGACCCTGAGATCAGAACCTGAGCTGAAACCAAGAGTCCGGGGCACTTTTTAAATTTTTTTATTTTTTTGAGAGCTGGGGGCTTAACTGACTGCACCACCTAGGCACCCCAGGTGTCACTGGATTAAAAAGCCCAAGAATAAGAAAGGATTTGAGGTTACACAGTGTATTTTGAGTTTCAAAATACATGAATAACAGACGGTATAGGTAGTATTTTGTAATTCTAACTTCAAGGATTTGGTGTGAGAACTGAAATGAACATCCTCTTTTTTAATGCTTCAAATGAAAACCAACCATTTTTTAAGCACCCCCAAAGTTCCAAGCGTTGCGCAGAACATTAAAACACCCTTCATACTCTCTTAAAGCAAAATTGTCTATTTTTTTGCACACACCTTTGTATGGCGTGGACATTATTGTTCCAATCATAAAGTGACCAGTTCTTCAAGACTTGCTCAAGAAACAAGTTTCTGATCTATAGAGGGAGATCATGAAGGAGGTTTCTCTGTCAACGGTTATACTTCATGTCATTTCCCTCTGAAACCACCACCTCCACCTCCTCCTCTGAAACCTCCACTTCTACGTTCTCTTGCCACCTGTAAAACCACTACCTCTGTCACCTCAGCCACCCCCTCCCCCTCCTTCTGCCACCTCCTCTTGGAGGTCACTTCCCACCTGGAGGTTGAGGTAAAAACCTCTGCGGTGGTAGGAGTTTCTATGGGTCTGTATAAAACTTCTGCAGTTTTTTAAAGGAAAATGCCTTCATATTTGCTGACAATTTAATGGAAAAACAAACATCTCTAAGTTGTCCAAATATTTCACTCACTTTACTAATTTGTTCTTTGTTCTCTAAATAAACTGCAGCATTGACATTTTCGCCTGTAGTACATTTACAAACTACGTCACCTTCACAGGGATACAGGAACTCCTCTAATACAGCTACATGTTCTGGAGGTCCTTGGTCTTGGCCTCTGTTAAAGCCTCTGCGGCCACCTCCTTGTCCAAATCCTCCTCGTGGCCACCACTGCCTCTGAAATTACCACCTCCATCTCGGAAATGGTTGTCGCTGTGGTCACAAATGAAGCTGCCACCTTGATCAAAGCCTCTGACCTCCGCCTCAAAAAGACCTTCCTGGGGGGGCCTGGGTGGCTCAGTGGGTTAGAGCCTCTGCCTTCGGCTCCAGTCATGGTCTCGGGGTCCTGAGATGGAGCCCCGCGTCGGGCTCTCTGCTCAGCGGGGAGCCTGCTTCCCTCTTCCCTTCCTCTCCCTCTGCTTCTCTGCCTGCTTGTGATCCTTGTCTGTCAGATAAATAAAAAAATCTTAAAAAAAAAAAAAAACACAAAAAAACGAAAGACCTTCTTGTTCTACTAGCCTTAACCCCCAGGTTAGTACCTCTTCCTCCAGCAGGCAGCAAACTCTTTATGCCCGTCCCCTTCCCTTTCTCCCTCCCTCCCCAAGCTGGGTTCCACATCCAGTCTAGCATGCTCAGATCCTCCTGCTCCCAACCTCAACTCACCAGGCTGAAATGAACATGCTTTTATATAAGAGAAACCTTATAACCCAGTATCTTACACAGTTTCCTCCTCACTAATTGGTTCCAAGTGGGTCACTTTCCATCTAAACCTTCAGTCACTGTCATCTACCACGGTGCTAGGTATGAAAACGTTTTCTACATCTGGAACACAAATGTTTAGGGATTAGGGAAATTTAAGGATAGCTGGACTAGAATGCAATTTCCTTGAGAGCTAAAACAGGAGTTCTCAAACTGTAGCTGGCATCAGAACCATATGGAGGGCTTATTAAAACATAGATTCCTGGACCTAACCCCAGAGTTTCTGATTCAGTAGGTCTAGTGTGGGACTAAGAACTTGCATTTCTAGTAAGTTCCCAGGTGCTCCTCTGGGAAACCCAGGTTGGGGGTCACCATTCCAGACCAGTGATCTCAACCTGGCTATACACTATTGTCACCTGGAGAGGTTTTTAAACTCTTGATGCCCAGACCAATAACATCAGAATCTATGGTGGTCATGACTAGACTTCAGTATTTTTTTTTTTTAAGATTTTATTTATTCATTTGACAGACAGAGATCACAAGTAGGCAGAGAGGCAGGCAGAGAGAGAGAGAGGGAGAAGCAGGCTCCCTGCCGAGCAGAGAGCCCGATGTGGGGCTCGATCCCAGGACCCTGGGATCATGACCTGAGCTGAAGGCAGAGGCTTTAACCCACTGAGCCACCCAGGTGCCCCTAGACTTCAGTATTTTTTTAAGCTCCCCAGCAGATTCCAAGGGGCAGCCCAGATTAGAAAGCACTGTCCAATCTCATAGTGGTTCTCAGCCCAGGTTATCCATTAGAATAATTGAGAAAAGGGTTTGTTTTTTTTTTAAATTGAGGTATGATTTGACATACCTTAAAAATGATCCTGCTAAAGTGTACAAGTCAGTTCTTCTTATCTACAAAGTCGCACAATCATTGCCGCTATCTAATTAAAGAACGTATTCATCACCATCTAGGGATATTTTAAACAAGGATTTGATACATGGGTTCTACTCTCAAGAGATTCTGATTTAACTGGTCTACTGGGTAAAGACATCAGTGTTTTTGTAAATTCCTTAGGTAATTCTATTGCCTAGCTAGGGTTGAGAACCACAGTTCCTGAGTTTGGTCACAGACCTTCCAACCATGTGTAAGGAGTTAATAACTATTGGGGAATTTTCAGTGACCCCATCAGGGATGTTGTAAATATAAAGGAACAAGTACACATTCTATCTAAAGTCCTGTCTGTCCATTAAATGTGCCCAATCACGATGCAAGGGAAATATCATCCCTGATTTCTGGCTCTCAGAGCAGAGAGCTGGGTGGCCTTGCCCAGACAGGCTGGGAGGTGACTCTGGTGCCAGCAATCCACTGCCTGCAGCATTTCCTTGCAAGCCAAAGCCCAGTTTGAGAGATTGCAGGAGCCTCTGGAGGGCTCACTGGGCCCTCAAAACGACTCAGAACTGCTAGTAAATGTTTAAACATTTGCTTCCGTATTTTTAAGAAGCCCATTTTGTAGAGACCTTTGGTCTGATGCCGTTTCAGTGATGGCCTTTTGCTGAGTAAAGCGCAGAAACAGAATTTGAGTCTTGGGGCCTGCAGTTGTCAATGTTAGACTTTGGTTAAAACTTATGAGCTACAGTTTCCTCATTTTGTAATATTTCCTTCCTCCCAGAGATGTCCATGATTGAGGAAAATAGTGATTGGGCTCATTAACCTCTGGGGGAATGAATTCAGTGGACAGAGCATGAGATTTTTATGTCACATGATCTGGATTCAATCCCTGGTTCTGGCTCTTTCCACTAATGTGACTTGGGCAAAATGTGAGTGCTTACAATCTATAAAAGGAGAAACCAATAATAATAATAACACCTAACTCACCTTTGATAATACCTTTACATATTTTTGTGAAAATCAAGTGGTATAGTTCCAAAAATGGTATAGTTCACATGAAAATGCTTTATATATTATGGCATCATAAAAGTGATTATGCTTTAGGATATAACTAGATGGATAGACATATGAAAGGAAGAGAGAATGCATAATTTATAAATTAAGTTGATTTCTTTTGATGTGTAGACAGTCTGAACCTTAGGACCTCAGGAGCAAAAGGCTACTTCCTCCATAGATCATTTAAAAGCAGCTATTGCCTGAATTCTGGATAATGAAACCTCATTTAAATGTTTTACAGAGGAGATCCTAAGTCGGTATCTTTAAGTAGTTCCCCCCCACCCACTTTCCCTTTTTTTGGGTCTTTGCCTATACAGAATTGAGTTAATCAAGCTCTTTGGTTCTTAGCACTTAATTGGTCCATGCAAGTCCCTTCCTTTTAATTTTATTCTTTTCCTTCATCCTTATCCCTGATCCCATTTCCCATCCTTTCATAGATCCCCATTCTTTTGTTTGCAATGTGGAAACTTCCTTTATACTGTTATACCTTTGTTCAGGTGTATATATGTGTAGCTGTAAAAATATTATTTGGTATGCATGAAATCATTTTTTAGAAATTTGCACAACTGTTATTTTGCTATAAACCTCATTTATTTCACTTATTTTACTATGGTAAGAACATTTATATGAGATCTACCTTCTTAACAAATTAAGTGTTTAGTACATTATTATTAACCATAGGTACAGCATTGTACCTATGATCTCTAGAATTTACTCATCTTGCTTAACTAAAACTTTATGCCTGTTGGTTAATAGCTCCCCATTTTCCTCTTCCCCCAGTCCCACAACTACCATTCTACTCTTTGATTCTGTGAATCTATTTTAGATATCTCATGTAAGTGGGATCATGCAACATTTGTCTATGGTGGGCTTATTTCACTTAGCATAATGTCCTCTAGGTTCATCCATGTTGTCACACATTGCAGAATTTTCTTTTTTTTAAAGGCTGAATAGTATTCCATTGTATGTATATGCCATTGTGAGATCCAGCCATGCTACTATATGAAGATCTAATTCATTTTCTTTTGATTACTGCATTTTTTTTCCTATCTTAGGCAAATTCTCTATCATACTCTTCCCCTAGTGAGGGACATGTAAGTTGCCTTCAACTCCTACCACCAAGGACAATCATGCAGTGTCCTCCCTGCACCTCCTTGCACTCTCTATACATCATTGTACCAGGAGTGGAGTTCCTGAATCACAAGGTATACACATACTTAGTATCACTCAATCCTGCCAAGTTGTAAACCAAAATGATCATGCCAGCTTAGGCCCCTACCTGGTTTGCAAGAGGGTTTCTATTTCCCCATATTTTTGCTAGCAGTTGATATATTCAATGCTTAAATTTTGCCAATATGAATGGTATCAAGTGATAGCTCCTGATAGTCTTAATTAACATTTATTAAGATGGGGGCGCCTGGGTGGCTCAGTGGGTTAAAGCCGCTGCCTTCGGCTCGGGTCATGATCCCAGGGTCGTGGGATCGAGCCCCATATCGGGCTCTCTGCTCTGCGGACAGCCTGCTTCCTCCTCTCTCTTTGCCTCTCTGCCTACTTGTGATCTCTGTCTGTCAAATAAATAAATTAAAAATCTTAAAAAAAAAAAAACATTTATTAAGATGTTATTTATTTACCTGACAGATAGAGATCACAAGTAGACAGAAAGGCAGGCAGAGAGAGGAAGGGAAGCAGGCTCCCTGTTGAGCAGAGAGCCTGATGTGGGGCTTGATCCCAGGACACTGGGATCATGACCCGAGCTGAAGGCAAAGGCTTTAACCCACTGAGCCACCCACGGCCCCTTAATTAACATTTTTTATTGAAAGTGAGATTAAACATCTCTTCAAATTTTTCCTAATTAGATTTTCAGTGAATTGCCTATTCATACCTTCTACCCATTTTTCTGTTGGGTTGTCTTTTCCTTGCTGATTGTTAAAAATTCCTAATATGGGTGCCTGGGTGGCTCAGTGGGTTAGGGCCTCTGCCTTCGCTCAGATCATGATCTCAGGGTCCTGGGATCGAGCCCTGCATCGGGCTCTCTGCTCAGCTGGGAGACTGCTTCCCCTCTCTCTCTGCCTGCCTCTCTGCCTGCTTGTGATCTCTGTCAAATAAATACATAAAATCTTTTTTAAAAATTCCTTATATATTCTAGAAACTAATGGTTTGTCTGTTACAGATATTGTAAAGATCTTCCAGTATATGAGTCAGTTTTTTTTTTTTTTAAAGATTATTTATTTGACAGAGAGTAACACAACAAGAGAGGGAACACAAGCATTGGGAGTGAGTGAGGGAGAAGCAGGCTTCCCACTGAGCAGGGAGCCTAATGCAGGGCTCAATCCCACTACCCTGGGACCACAACCTGAGCCAAAGGCAGATGCTTAATGACTGACCCACCCAGTCGCCCCTATCAGTCACTTTTTAGTATTGTATATAGTATCCCCTATTCAATAGGAACTTTGAATTGTTTTGATATGGCCAAACTCCATCCTTAATTCTTTTTAGGGATTATACTTTGAGGGCCTATTTTTTTTTTAATTTCATTTATTTATTTGAGAGAGAGAGAGAGAGAGAGAGAGAGAATGAGAGCACGAGAGGGAAGAGGTCAGAGGGAGAAGCAGACTCCCGCCAAGCAAGGAGCCCAATGCTGGACTCGATCCCAGGACCCTAGGATCATGACCCGAACCAAAGGCAGTGGCTTAACCAACTGAGCCACCCAGGTGCCCCTTGAGGGTCTATTTTAAAGCATCTTTGTCTACCTTAAGGTCCAAAGGGTTCTCATACAGGGTCTGTTTCATAACTCTGTTATTTATCTGTATTTTTTCTTTGACCAGAAGTATATTATTTTAATTATTATAGTTCTTCCTAATATGTATAGTATTTCTTAGTATCTGCTAAGGTCAAGCTCCTTATTTATTCTTCTTTCTCAAAATTGTCTTAGTTGTTTATGGCCCTTTATTGTTCCATAGTAATTTAAGAAGGAGTTTTATCTAGTTTTCCCAAAATATTCTGCTGAAATTTTTATTGTAATTGCATTGAATTTTTAAATCAATTAGTGGAAATCATATCTTTAAATTGTAAAGATAGCACATCATTTATATGTGTGACTTTCCATTTCTTCAAATCTGCTCTCTTCTTTTAAATTTAAAATTTTCTCTATAATGACCTTCATTAGGCCAGCTCATAGTTTTTAGCATCTGAGTTACTGTAAATAATATTTTATTTTCTAATTGGTTATTGCTGGTATAAAGCAATGCTATTTGTCTTTGTTTAATGATATTTTTATTTCTCAACTTTGCGGAACTTGAACTCCCTTTTAATTTTTCATAATTTGTAACTTCTCTTATATTTTATGTAAATTATTATTTAATCTACAAGCAATGGAAATTTTGTCTTCTCCCTTCCAAATTTTTACAATTCTCTGATTGTACTGGCCAAAACCTGCAGTACCATGTTGATTGTAGTTTTTGAAGAAATTAGCCTTGTCTATTTCCAGACCCAGTCATATTGTGGCACAAAATCTACTATCATGTATTATTGGTTAAGAATGTGGTAGGTTAAGGGGCACCTGGGTGGCTCAGTCATTAAGCCTCTGCATTCAGCTGAGGTCATGATCCCAGGGTCCTGGGATCAAACCCCACATTGGGCTTCCCGCTCAACAGGAAACCTGCTTCTCCCTCTCCCACTCCTGCTGCTTGTGTTCCCTCTCTCACTGTGTCTTTCTCTGTCAAATAATTTTTTTTTTAAAAAAAGAATGTAGTAGGTTAAAAAAAATATATCTCTCTATATATATATATATAGTAGGTTTTCCCATGAGGCTTTTATATGCCTGTGATAGGAAATGGGGAAGAGGCAGAACCTGGCTGAGAAGGAAATATATGAAGAGTCCTAATAATACTTAGAGAGCCAGGGACCCATACCAAGAGCTGGGTAATTAGGTAAAGATGCATTTTGGTTTTATATGCATTTGAGTGGTTACCATAATCCAAATTAAGTCCCCTTCCTTCTTTTCTCTCTCTTATACCTTAAAAGTGCTCTGGAAAAAAAGTGTTATCTTTAAACACTCCCAAACTCTTTCTCAGCATGTGCCTATTGGCTTTCCTGTCTCTCCCTCTCCCTATCCTCTTTGCCTACTTTATCAGGTAGCATAACATATCTCTCAGAGATAAACACCCAACCCTTCCTTTTTAGGAAGGGAAAAACAGAATATCCAAATAACAAGTAGGAACAGTAAAAGGGCAATCAACGTTCCTATTGGTAAATTGTATCCTTTCTGCTTCCCTGATTCAGCACACTGGAGCAGATCATTAGATATTCAGACAGAAGCATTTGCAAAACTTTAGTTCCTTTGGCTCTATATGCTTCTGCCCTACCAGCCTAACCATGATTTGTTCAATATGACATCTGCCTCCATCACTGCTGTGTCCTATTTATGCAATCTAATGTAGTTTTATTTCCTTATTTATTTGTTTAGACAGCTGTAT
>ML108863.1:29562-77907 GCA_003697995.1 Taxidea taxus jeffersonii | reverse complement strand
CCTAAAGATACAAACGTAGTGATCCAAAGGGGCACGTGTACCCGAATGTTTATAGCAGCAATGTCCACAATAGCCAAGTTATGGAAAGAACCTAGATGTCCATCAACAGATGAATGGATAAAGAAGAGGTGGTATATATATACAATGGAATACTATGCAGCCATCAAAAGAAATGAAATCTTGCCATTTGCGACGACATGGATGGAACTAGAGCGTATTATGCTTAGCGAAATAAGTCAACTGGAGAAAGACAACTATCACATGATCTCCCTGATATGAGGAAGTGGAGATGCAACGGGGGTGGGAGTTAAGGTGGTAGGAAAAGGAAAAATGAAACAAGATGGGATCGGGAGGGAGACAAACCAAAAGAGACTCTTAATGTCATAAAACAAACTGAGGGGGGTGGGGGGGGAGAGGGGTTGGGAGAGGGTGGTGGGGTTACATTATATGTTTAAATAAAGCTTAAAAAAAAAAAAGAATTTGCTCCCTCAATCCCAAACAAGATGCAAACCACACATATTAACTCTTAGAGCTCTTAAAAATGCAGAATCAATCAATTTGTATGCTTTAGAGCAATTCTATTTAAGCTGGTTCTTACTGAGATAAGAACCTGTAATGCAATGTAAATAACGCACTGCTTTTTTCATCTTGAAAATCTAGCTATGAAAAAGTCAACTGAACACAACTTATTTTATACTTATTAATGTAGTTTATTTGCATTTTGATGTAATTTTCTTATCTTGTTGTGGACCAGTAACAAATCCCATGGCAACTCTTCTGCAGACCATGACAAGTAGCACTGTTTCAGAGCACTTTTAATTATTACCTTAGTTTAACTTTCTATAGAATATTTTCTCATGGTTACAGAATTAAAAAAGGAATGTGAAAGAGATAACACTGATTATTTTTAATAAGGGCCACTTCTTTCCCATCTCACAACAAAAGTCTGACAAGTGTTTCATGTTATAAAGCCTTAATTTCGTTGCCTTATAAATGTAAAGTAAAAATAGAACATAACTAAAATCAACTATTATGTAAGTTATTTTATCTTCTAAGAGTTAACAACGATAATAAATTTTATTATGCAGATATCAAAGGATAAGAGTAATATCTGTTATTAAAGTTAATCATTATGGAGTTATTTTACATAATGTAATCTAACTCCTGATATATTCAAACCTACATAAAACCTACATTGCAGTGGAGTTTACATTTATAGCTTTAAAATTGACATTACAATAATAATTCTGAGTCTTTGCTACACTTAAAATTAGTGAATGCCTTTTCTAGAAAAGATTGACTCAAGGTCCAGTTCATTTCTCTAAAATGCCCTGAAGTATAAAAGTACACATAACTCTGTGTTCTTTTTTTTTTAAACTTCATTTTATTTTTTCAGTGTTCCAAGATTCATTGTCTATGGAGGGTTGGGTGAGCCTGGTGTTGGGTATTAAGGAGGGCACGTATAACTCTGTGTTCTATTTGAAATGTTCTATTCTGAATTCTTTAGAAATATTTAGCCTAAAATAAATTTCTATAAGAAATAAGCCTATTGGGATATTGGAATAACCATGTAACAAAATCTAAGGATTTTCTCTTTTTGGATTTTAAAGCTTATTTATATGTCATTATCTTGCTTTGTATATCTAATTTCAACAGAAGAATGCTGTAGTAGAAATTCAACAAGACCTCAAAAAGGAGATTATGGATCTCCTTTTGGCTATTTCTTTTATTAAAAATCTGCTTTTGGGATGCCTGGGTGGCTCAGTTGGTTGAGCGGCTACCTTTGGCTCGGGTCATGATCCTAGCGTCCTGGGATCGAGTCCCACATCAGGCTCCTTGCTCGGCAGGGAGCCTGCTTCTCCCTCTGCCTCTGCTGCCTCTCTGTCTGCCTGTGCTCGCTCTCTCTCTCTAACAAATAAATAAATAAAATCTTTTTTAAAAAATCTGCTTTTTACATTTGATAAGACTGCCTTACTCCTAATGTTTATTTTTTATAGCTTGTCCATCTTTATCAAAACATATATCTAGCTGAATGTTGCATTCACACAGAAAGTAAACTTCAAATCTTCAAATAAAAGTTAATAAAGCAGGCAGCCAAGAACTTTATAGGTCTAGTACAGTTAATTTTGCATAATTCATCAGTATTGTTGGGTAATATCCAAGAACATTAGGAGAACAGGAATATGAAATTTATTGATAAATCTGGTAAGTTAACAAATGGTACTCTCTAGTGTTGATAATTCATTTTTCTCAGTCATCAAATATTATGTCTTATAAAACACATCTTTTACTGTAGTAAAATAAGCACTGCCAAGAGAAGTGATTGCTTTTCATGTTGCTGACTATCCAGATTAAGAAGTCATTCTCATTCCCTTTTCTTCTAGCAATTTCTGTTTTACAATTATAATTCTGTTTATTCTAGAGTGATTTATACTTATTTCCTGATTGGGTATTTGTTGTGTTGTATTGTTTTGTATTACACTGTAAATTTCTTAATGTCAGCAATCTAGTCATTCAATTGTTTAAGCCCATGGGTCCCAGCACATACATTGTTCATTTTTCATCTATATGGACTTAAGTGGATACCTGAAATGGAATGTACATATAACCAGTTAACACCAGGTTATGTGGAGATATTTAAATTGTTCTCAGCAACAATATCATGTGTGTGTATGCATATGTATTGATTTATGTATTTATATGTGTGTTTATTGCTTACAACAACTCTTCTCAGTCTTCTCATACTATAGTAACAATTTTATCATATTTTCACTAAAGTAGATGGTTGCTTGCTTCTTTTTGAATTTTTTATTTAAATTCCAGTTAGTTAACATACAGTATGATATTAGTTTCAGGTGTACAATATAGTGATTCAACACTTACATACAGTACTCAATGCTCATCACAACAAGTGCCCTCCTTAACCTATCCACCAGCCCCTCACCTTCCCTGTTTGTTCTCTATAGTTAAGAGTCTGTTTCTTGATTTTCCTCTCTTTTATTCCCTTATGATGATTTATTTCTTAAAGTCCACATATGAGTGAAACCATATGGTATCTGTCTCACCTATTTCACTTAGCATAATACTATCTCCATCCATATCATAGCAAATGGCAAGATTTTGTTCATTTTTTATGATTAATATTCCATTGTATACATAGGCCACATCTTCTTTATGCATTTAGCAGTCGATGATATTTGGGCTCTTTCCATAATTTGGTTATTGTTGATAATGTTGCTTATAAGCCTCAAGGTGCATGTATCCTTTTGAATTACTATTTTTGTATTCTTTGGGTAAATACCTAGTAGAGCAATTGCTAGATCATGGGGTAGCTCTATTTTTAACTCTCTGAGGAACCTCCATACTGTTTTCCAGAGTGGCTGCTCCAGTTTGCATTCCCACCAACAGTGCAGGAGTGCTTCCCTTTCTCCACATCCTCTCCAACACCTGTTGTCTCTTGTGGTATTAATTTTAGCCATTCTGACAGGTGTGAGGTGATATCTCATTATATTTTGATCTGTATTTCCCTGGTTGCTCCTTTCATCACTGTATTTACCATTTAGCTTTCTATAGAATCCTAAAATAATTAAAAAAAATAATCCTACTAGGTTCTTATCTAGTTATCACATTTAATTATCCTGCTGTTTTAAGTTTTGGTGAGTACTTCAGTTAACTCCATGTTGGTAATACTGGTGATAATTGTGATATGCTTAAAGTTAACAAATGATGAGACTCGTATCTTGAAGGATAGGCACTTAAAGTTGCTCAGGAAACCAGTTTCCACATTTTCCATGATAGCTCTAGCCCTCATTTATTTTATTATTTATTTTAATTGAAATGTAGTTGATAATGTCATGTTAGTTTCAGGTGTACAACATGATGATTTGACAACTCTATACAATTTTGCTATACTCACCACAAGTGTAGTTGCCATCTATCTCCAAGCAATGTTAATATAATACCATTGATTATATTCTTTATGCTGTACCCTTTGATCCCCATGATTACTCATTCCATAACTGGAAGCCTATAGCTCCCATTTCCCTTCACCCATTTTGCCCATGCCCCCAAAACCTCTCCCTCTGACAAACACCAGTTTGTTTTCTGTATTTATGAGTCTGTTTCTATTTCTTCAATTTGTTTTTTAGATCCTACATAAAAGTGAAATCCTTTTATCCATTATATATTCCACAGAATTAGTGTCACTGTTTGGGTTTCTTCATTCTGTTGTTATAATTATGCCCACTTTTGTGCACAAACTTGAGCACAGGGGCTGGAATTTGAGGAGAAGAGTGCCATTTGAAACTTGGCAATCTGCAGTGAAAGCATGTTGACTGGCATTGAGCAGGTGGCAGGTAGTGCATCCTGACTTGGGCAGGAGGGCGGCAGGACTGTAGATTTGGGGCCCACAGGCTGATGGCATCATGTGTGACAGGGATGTGGCTGGTTTCACTTTTAACCTCTGTTTTTCTTGGAAACTCTTTCTATTCTAAATGAAAGCCTTGCTGGATAGAGTATTCTTGGTTGTAGATTTTTTCCTTTTAGCAGTTGGAATTGATCCATGCCAGTACCTTCTGGCCTGCAGAGTTTCTGCTGAAAAACCCACTGATAACATATGGAGTTTCCCTTGTATGTCACTGCTTTCCTTTCTCTTGCTGCTTTTAAAATTAAAATTTTAGGGACGCCTGGGTGGCTCAGTTGGTTAAGCAGCTGCCTTCGGCTCAGGTCATGATCCCAGCATCCTGGGATCGAGTCCCACGTTGGGCTCCTTGCTCGGCAGGGAGCCTGCTTCTCCATCTCCCTCTGCCTCTGCCTGCCACTCTGTCTGCCTGTGCTTGCTCTCTCTCTCTAACAAATAAAAAAAAAAATTAAAATTAAAATTTTAAATATCACTATTTAAATTTAAAATATCACTATTTCAGCCATCTTATTTACTTCGTGTCTTGTTGCAGACGTCTTTTGGTGGGTTTTGTTGTGGGTTCTCTGTGCCTCCTGGATCTGGATTTCTCTTTCCTTCCTCTGATTCAGGAAGTTTTTAGCTATTCCTTCTTCAGACAAATCTTCTGCCCCACTTTCTTGCTCTTCTCCTCCTGGGTCACCTATCTTGCAACTGTTATGCTTGATAGTGTCACTGAGTCCGCTGGGTCTATTCTTATTCTGCATTTTGATTTCCCCTCTCATCTACGTAGCTTGATTACTTTCTATTATTCTGTCCTCCGGGTGGCTTCTACTTCCTCTTGTTTGCTGTTTTTTCCAAGTGGCCTATTTTTATTTCCATTCAGTGAGTCCAATAGCTCTAATTGGTTTGTTTATGTCTACTATCTCTTGGTGGGAGATTTCATGGAGGTTCTGCACTCCTTTCTGAATTCTAGTGAGTATCTTTATGTGCATTACTTTAAATTCACTATCAGACATATTAATCATCTCCATTTTGTTTAGGTCTCTTGTTCTGATTTTGTTCCACTCTTTCATTTGGGACATACTCCTCTGTCTCATTCTTTCTAATGTTGTGTCTGTTTCTCTGTGTTAGGAAAGTCAGCTATGTCTCCCACACTTGGAAGTAGTGGCTTTATGAAGAAGAGGTCTTGCAGTGCAGTGTCTCCTGTTCTTCAGAACCTGGCACTTCAGGGGTGTCTCCTATGTGTGTGTGTCTCCTATGTGTGTTGCTACAGGGGTGTCCTGCCATTGTAGCAGAGCTGTATTTGCCTTCAGTCCACCCTGCAATGGCTCTCTGCCTGTTGTGGGCAGAGTCTGGTCCCCACACTGTTAGTGGGCCAGTCAGGGACTGCCCTGGGCCTTGAGTTGAGTCAGACAAGGCACTTACCAGAGATAAAGTAGCAGCAAACTGCAGGCACCATCCCTGTATTGTCCCCTGAGAAGCTTTTGTTGGTGGGTAGGGCCTGCAGTCAGACCAGCTGCCTGCCCCCAGGCCACTGCTGGAGTCACAGTCAGACTGGCTGTGATTCTCTCCTCCTTTCCCTAGAGCAGGGCTCACTCTGGAGTGGTGCGGGCCCTCGTTTGGGCAGCTTGCACACTGGCAGGCTTGTGGCAATGCTTTGATGGGATCTTGCCAAGAGCAATTGGAGAGGGTCAGTCTGCTTCACTGTGGCCTCTTGTCTATGTCAGGCCATGGAGAATCTGTTTTGCCAGCTTTCCAGTTACTTTCTGGGTTATTTATGCTGCTGTGGGTGCTCTCTAGACAGCCCACATGGCAAGAGGTGACCCCAGGGTCCTTCTACTCCATCTTCCTCTCATTGTGGTTTTAATTCACATTTCCCTGATGACGAGTGACGTCGAGCATCTCTTGATGTGTCTGTTGGCCATCTGTATACCTTCTTTGGAAAAATGTCTAGTCAGGTCCTCTGCCCATTTTTAAATCACATTGTCTTTTTGGTGTTGAGTTGTATAAGTTCTTAATATAATTTACAAATATATCCTCCCATTCAGTAAGCTGCTTTTTTGTTTTATTGATTTCCTTTACTATAAAAAAATCTGTCATTTTGGTATATTTCCAGTAGTTTTATTTGTTTTTTTTTTTTTCCCCTCACCCAAAGACCTATCTAGAAGAATGTTGCTAAGGCTAAGGTAAAAGAAGTTACTGCCTATGTTTCTTTCAGGAGTTTTATAGTTTCATGTTTCACATTTAAGTTTCAATCCATTTTGAGTTCTTTTTGTGTGTGTATAGTGTAAGTGTGGTCCAATTTCATTCTTTTGCATGAAGCCATTCAGTTTTCCCAGCACCACTTATTGAAGAGACCGTCTTTTCCACATTATATATTCTTACCACCTTTGCTATAGATTTACCTTATACATGGGTTTATTTCTGGCCTCTCTATGCTGTTCCATTGATTTATGTGTCTGCATTTGTACCCTACTATTTCAATGACTACAGCTTTGTAGGGTATCTTGAAATCTGGATCTGTGATACCACTAGTTTTATTCTTCTTTCTCAAGATGGCTTTGGCTATTTGGATTATTCTGTGCTTTTTTTTTTTTTTAAGATTTTATTTATTTATTTGACAGAGAGAGTGAGCACAGGCAGAGAGAGTGGCAGGCAGAGGCAGAGGGAGAAGCAGGCTCCCTGCTGAGCAAGGAACCCGATGTGGGACTCGATCCCAGGATGCTGGGATCATGACCTGAGCCGAAGGCAGCTGCTTAACCAACTGAGCCACCCAGGCATCCCTCTTCTGTGCTTCTATATAAACTTTAGGATTATTTGTTCTAATTCTGTTTAAAAATGCTATTGGTATTTTGGTAGGGATTGCATTGAATATGTAGATTGCTTTGAGTAGTATGGATATTTTAACAATTTTAATTCTTGTAATCCATGAGCATGGAATGTCTTTCCAGTTTTTTCTGTCATCTTCAATTTCTTTCATCAATGTTTTATAGCTTCCAGAGCATAGATCCTTTACCTCCTTGTTTATTTTTAGGTATTTTTTCTGGTGCAATTGTAAATAAAATTGTTTTCTTAAATCTCTCTGGTAGTTCATTATTAGAATACAGAAACACATTTCTATGTATAACTTTTATATCCTGAAATTTACTGAATTTATTCTAATAGTTATTAGATGAAGTCTTTAGGGTTTTCTATGTAATATCATGTCATTACAAATAGTTAAGAGTTTATGTCTTCCTTCCCAATTAGAATGCCTGTTATTTATCTTGTCTGATTGCTGTGGCTAGGACTCCCAGTACTATGTTGAATAAAACTAGTGAGACTGGACATCCTTGTCTTGTTCCTAATCTTAAGAAGAAAAGCTCTGATTTTCACTGCTGAGTATGATGTTAGCTGTGGGTTTTTCATATACAGCCTTTATTTTGCTGAGGTATATTCCCTCTAAACCCAGTTTGTTGAGAGTTTTTGTCATGAATGGATGTTGGGTTTTTGTCAAATGCTTTTTCTGCATCTGTTGAGATGATTATGATTTTTGTTTTTGTTAATGTGGTGTGTCACATTGATTTGCAAATATTGAACCATCTCTGCATGCATGGAATAAATCCCACTTGATCCTGGTGAGTGATCCTTTTAGTCCCAGTTTTATTTGAAAGAAAGAGAGCACAGGAGAAAGCAGGGGGAGGGGTAGCAGGCGAGGGAGAGAGAATCTCAAGCAGACTCCCTGCTGATTGCAGAACCTGTGCAGGACACAGGGCTCAATCTCATGACCCTGACATCATGACCTGAACCAAAATCAAGTCAGATGGTTGAGTGAGCCACGCGCACCCTGGTGAATGATCCTTTTAATATATTGCTAACAGTTGTGGTTTGCTAATATTTTGTTGAGGATGTTTGCATCTATATTCATCAGGGGATATTGGTCTGTAGTTTTCTTTTTGTAGAGTCTTCGGTTTTGTTATCAGGGCAATGCTGGCCTTGTAGAATGTTTTGGGAAGACTTCCATTTTTTTAGGATTATTTTGAGAATAGGTGTTAACTCTTCATTAATTGGTAATATTCGTCTGTCAATCCATTTAGTTCTGGACTTCTGATTGTTGAAAAAATTTTTTTAAAGATTTTATTTATTTATTTGACAGAGATCACAAGTAGGTAGAGAGGCAGGCAAAGAGAGAGAGGGGAGGAAGCAGACTCCCTGCCGAGTAGAGAGCCCGATGCGGGGCTCAATCCCAGGACCTTGAGATCATGACCTGAGCCAAAGGCAGAGGCTTTAACCCACTGAGCCACCCAGGTACCCCTGATTGTTGGAAATTTTTTGATTGCTAATTCAATTTTGTTACTTGTAATTGTTCTGTTTGGAAGTTTTCTTTCTACTTGTTTAGGAAGTTTCTAAGACTTTATCTGTTTCTTCTAAGTTGTCCAATTTGTTGGCTTATTTTTTTGTAGTAGTCTCTTATAATCCTTTGTATTTCTGTGGTGTTGGGTTGTTACTCTTCCTCTTTGATTTCTAACTTCATTTATTTGGGTTATCTCTTTTTTCTTGATGAGTGTGGCTAAAGTTTTATCAGTTTTGTTTCAAAGAACCAGCTCTTGGTTTCATTGATTTTGTTTGTTTGTTTTTTGGTCTCTTTCATTTATTTCCACTCTGATCTTTATTATTTCCTTCTACTGACTTTGGCCTTGGTTGTTCTTTTTTTTCTAGCCCCTTTAGGTGAAAGGCTAGATTGCATATTCGAAATTTTTTTATTGTTTCTTGAGGTATGCCTGTATTGCTAAAAACTGTCCTTTTAGAACTGTTTTCATCGTATCTCAGACTTTAGACCATTGTGTTTTCATTTCCATTTGTCTTAGTGTATTCTTAAATTTCCTCTTTGATTTCTTAGTTGACCCATTCATTGTTTAACATGTTATTTAACTTTCATATATCTGTTTATTCTAGATTTCTTCTTGTGATTGATTTCTAGTGTAATACCATTGTGGTCAGAAAAGATGCATGATATGACTTCAGTCATCTTAAACATATTGAGATTTGTGACCCAATATGTGATCTATTCTGGAGAAATGTTCCATGTGCACTTGAAAAGAATGTGTCTTCTATTGGTTTTGGATGGAATGTTTTGTATGTATCTGTAAAGTCCATTCAGTCTAATGTGGCATTCAATGACACTGCTTCCTTATCAGTTTTCTGCCTGGATGACCTATCCATTGATATAAGGTAGTCATCTACTATTATTGTATTACTGTCAATTTTCCCCTTTATGTCTATTAATATTTGCTGTACCTACTCATGTGTTCCAATGTTGGGTGCATAGATATTTGCAATTATTATATCCTCTGGTTGATCTCTTTATCATTGTTAATGGCCTTCTTTGTCTTTTGTTACAGCTTCTTTTTGTCTGATAAAAGTATTGCTACCCTGGCTCCCCCCAACCCTGCCACCTCTATTTGCGTGGAGAACCTTTTCCCATCCTTTTACTTCGTCTGTATGTCTTTAGTCATAAGTGAGTTTCTTAAAGGCAGCATATAGATGGTTCTTGTTTTCTTACCCATTCCATCACCCTGTTTTGACTGGAGCATTTAAACCATTTACATTTGTGTGATTATGATAAGATATGTACTTATTGCCACTTTGTTCATTGTTTTCTGGCTGATTTTGTAGTTCTTCCTTTCTTCTCTTGCTGTGTTTGATGCCTTTCTTTAGTGTTGTTTGGTTTTCTTTCTCTGTATTTTTTGTGTATAGGTTACAGGTTTTGGGTTTGTGGTTACCATGAGGTTCAGATATAACATCCTAAATATGTATGTATTAGGTGGATGGTTCAGTTTGAACACATTGTAAAATAACTTTTTAAATCCTCTGCCATCACATGTTCTGTATATGGTACCATATATCTTTTTATTCAGAATTTCCTTCTAATTATGGCCTTTGCTTTTACATATAAAGAATGTATAGGGATTTAACATATGTAAATGTATAGGATTTCTTTTACATATAAAGAATGTTAGGGATGCCTGGTGGCTCAGTTGGTTAAGCAGCTACCTTCAGCTCAGGTCACGATCCCAGCATCCAGGGATCAAGTCCCACATCAGGCTCCTTGCTCAGCAGGGAGTCTGCTTCTCCCTCCACCTCTGCCTGCCTGTGCTCGCTCACTCACTTTCTCTCTCTCTGATAAATAAATCTTTTTTAAAAAGCCCTTTAACATTTCTTGTAAGGCTGGTTTAGTAGTAATAAACTTAACTTTCATCTGGGAAACTATTTCTCCTTTAATTCTGAATGATAATCTTACAAGTAGTCTTGGTTGCAGGTTTTTTCCTTTCAGCAGCCACTCCCCTCTAACCGACAACTTTCTGCTGAAAAAAATCAGCTGATAGTCTTATGGGGTTTCCCCTCATACCTATTTTCTTCACTCCTGCTGCTTTTTGAGTTCTCTTTAATCTTTGACATTTTAATTATGTGTTGTTGTGTAGACCACCTTGAGTTCATCTTGTTTGGAACTCTGCTTCCTATACCTAGATGTGTTTCCTTCCCCAGGTAAGGGAAATTTCTGCCCTTTACTCTCTCTTTTCTCCTTCTGGGGCCCCTATAATGTGAATGTTTGCTTAATGACATCTAAGAGATCCCTTAATGTATCCTCAATTTTAAAAATTCTTTTTTCAGGATATTGGGTGGCTCAGTCAACCAGTTAGGCATTTGACTCACGATCTCAGTGCAGGTCTTGATCTCAGGGTCATGAGTTCAAGCCCCATGTTGGGCTCCTCCACACTGGGAATGGAGCCTCCTTAATAAAATAAAAATTCTTCTTTGTTTTGCTGTTCAGGTTGGTTGCTATTACCCTTTCTTTCAGATCACTGATCCATTCTTCTGCATTTGCTGATCTCTTGATTCCCTGTATGGTATTTTTTTTTTTCTTTTAAGACTTCATTCATTTGAGAAAGAGTACAGATGTTGGGGAGGAGAGGCAGAGAGCAAAGCAGACTCCCTGCTGAGCAGGAAGCCCAACACAGGACCATCACCTGAGCAGAATGTAGATGCTCAACCTACTGAGCCACCCATACACCCTGTTATTGCATTCTTCAACTCGATTCTTATATTTTCTTTGTTTTCTTGTTCTCTACAGTGTAGTGAGCAAATTTATGATCATTATTTTAAAACTGTTTACAGGCATATTGCTTATATCCAATTAGTTCTTTCTCTGAGGTTTTGTCTTATTCTTTTCTGCAACATACTTCTCTTGTCTCCCCATTTTGCTTGACTTTGTGTTTATTTCTGTGAATTAAATGGAACAGCTACTTCTAAACTCAAAGGAGTGCTTTTGTGTATGGCCATCCCATGCAGACTGTGTGTACCTGTACCTGATGACTTTGGTTTGCTAGCTGGAGCTGTGTGTGGCATAGGTTGAGGTGCTGGGGCTGTCCTTGTGGGATGGCCAGAGCTGAAATGGGCATAGTCTAAAGCGGTCCCAGGGCTCTCTCTGCAGAGGGTACCATGGCAGGCTAGCTGAAGCTGAAGTGTATATGCAGTAGGGCAGTCCCTGGGATCTCTGAAGAGTGTACTCTGGTGAGGCACAAGCTGGGAAATCTGTTATGCTCTGTGCAGGGGGCACCTTTGTAGGGTAGCTGGAGCCAAGGTTGGGTGTGGGCTGGGAGTTTCTGGGGCACTCCACACAGAGTGTGCCCTAGCAGGTAAACGTAGCTGAACTGGGCATGGGGTAGCATGGTTCTGGGGCTCTTGGTACAGAGGGCACCTGGGCAGGACAGCTGAAACTGATGTGGGTGCAAGGTGGGGTGTCCTGGGATGCTCAGTGGAGGGGGTGCCCTCCAGGAGCAGCTGGAGCTAAGACAGGCTATGGGCCAGGGACTCCTGGAGCACTCCATACAGGAGTGCCTTGGAGGGGCTGGAACCAAGACAGGTACTAGCCAGGGGTTCCTGGAGTATTGTGCCACAGGTGCCCTGGCCAGTCCTCAGGTGCAGGTTTGGAGAGTTCTGGGGTGCTCTGGGCCTGTATCACCTGCCTGAGATGGCTATATTGAGGTATAGTGAGCACTCACTAAGGGTGTTCTGTGTGTGCCCCATCTTGGCTGCAGGTCAGGTTGCTTTGGTGGGATAGCTAGGACTGGCATGGGCTAGAGGCCTGGGTCTCTAAGGTGATAAGCCTGCTACAGGGCCCAGACCCTGCCTCTATCCATGCTATCAAACTGAAGGGAAACATAAACCATGGCACTTGCTAGCCCCTCCAAACTAAAGAGAGTTCCAACAGCTCCCCCATCCTTTGGCACGGTTCCTTTATATTCTAGTTGCTCCTTTTTTTAAAAAAAGATTTTATTTATTTGTCAGAGAGAGTGGGCAGAGGCAGAGAGAGAGGGCAGAGGCAGAGAGAGAAGCAGGCTCCCTGCCGAGCAAGGAGCCCGATGTGGGACTCGATCCCAGGACGCTGGGATCATGACCTGAGCCGAAGGTAGCCGCTTAACCAACTGAGCCACCCAGGCGTCCCTCTAGTTGCTCCTTTTAAACCATGAGTTGTTGTTTTTTTTTTTTTTCTGTGTCCCAAGGCACCCAGGGCTGGCATGCAGTCCTCACTGGTTTTAATGTTCACCATCAACAAAAAGATTACAGTGACCACTGGACTCAAAACTTTTTTTTTTTTTTTGACTCAAAACTTTTTACAGGATTTTTTTTTCTCCTTTCCATTTGTAAAGAAAAATAGTTGGTAATGAAACATGGGAGGGTTCTATAAGATCTAATATGAAAAGAGTTTATTGATCCTCATGGTGAGTTTGGGTTGAATATAATAAGGAAATCTTTAAGAATGTCATTTCCTTCTGAAATATATATTACTTTTATTCTACTTGCTAAAACACATAGGGTAATAAAGGTTAGTTTGCATTCACTGAACCCCCCCCATTTTATTTCTATATTTTTGTATTCGCATAGCTTCTAGCATGATTATTTTTTTTTTTAAATCATCTATGGTCACAAAATCTAAGTAGATTCAAATACTGAAGCTAATTCTCAATATTTCTTCCCAAAATAGTGTGGTGGTGAAACAAAGGGTATTTGGGAGGAAGGAATTTTACAGTTGATTTTTTTAATTGGGTAAGAAGGTATTATTACTTTTACCAAACAAGTAACACTTTCTTAAATAGTGCATAAAGGATAGAAAGCCCTTGTATGAACTAAGATTCACCATAAGAAATGTAAAAAGTTAGTCCGAAAGGTCAGTAGTAGACTTCATTAGGGTCACAGCTTTATAGTCCGCCTTATTTTTGAATAAGAGAAAGCTTAAGTAACATTAGTGTAATAACTCATAACCAAAGTAAAGTTGTAGAGCTCTTTTTGAAGGAAACTGATTTTGATCTGAAAGTTCAAAGAGCCTCAATTTTCTACCATAACCATGTGACATTAGAGTGCAGGGGAATGAACCTAAGCCCTACACATTAAAAAAAAAAAAAAAACAACAACAGAAATCACCTGTTGTCACTATAGTATGCGTTCACATTCAAATAGGAAAAATACCACACAGAAAACAGAAACATTTTTAAAAAAAGATTTAAGATCATAAATAGGTCATTGTTGTCACAACACATCTCAGAATTGAGAAAAACAAACATTTTGGCTTTTTAGAAAAGATTTTTATCAATTCCCTCATCATTAAAAGGACTCGTACATTTTAAAATTTCCAGTCTCCTAAGGCACAATATTTTATGAGAATGCCAACATCATCACCCTGCTATAGCAGGAATAAGAGGCAAGGTATTAGCACTAAGAAAAACAGCAAATTTTATGGACAAAATCATCAGTCATTTATGAAAAGGGGGGAAAACAGGATAATGATCATTTTGGTTAAGACTCAGTGTTGTTATACAGGGCTTTGTATTAACAATTTTTGTTTAAGCAAAATATTTTAACCCAGACTAAATTCACCACAGAGGAGCTATGAGAAAAGAAATGGGACTGGGAAAATACAGTATACTTTTTTAAAAAGATCTGGAAGGAAAAAAAAATCAACTTAGAATAGCATATGGGGCAAACATCAAATAGAACCCAGATTAGAGGACTAGTTTATTCCTAGTCTTCAGGCAGATCCAGAGAAGACAGACTAGGTAGACCTAATACCTAGACACATACTTAATCACATGGCCCATTCTAGCCTATCCCCTGAACACGGAGATGTAGTGAAATACTATAATCAGATGCTTAAACTGTTTTCTTTAGCCAACCAAGAAGGTTCTTTACGATAGAAGTGTAAAAATTCCTCATTTTTAACTCTACCTTGCTTTATCCTCTGTGATACCAACTGAACTTTAAAGGTTTGTATGTACAATATGGTGATTTAGTGTTACTTTCAAAAGGAAAAAAAACCCACAAAGTTAGTGATTGTCCACAGATGAAACATTGGATGAGGTTCATGACTGAAATCAATCATGGAGTGTTAGTCAATTGTAAACTCTGGAAAGTGAAGACTGGGCAATGTGCATATCAGACATATCAGAGTATAACAGGAGAGGAAGGGAAGCCTATTTGTCATTCCAATTCTGATAAGGTGCATGGTCTTCGAAATTCTTGTCCACGTTCATGGAGCCATTTATTGGATACTGTAGAGAAAAAATATATAAAGATTCTCTATTATCTAACTAGTTTAACAAAGTTTCTACATGAGCTAGAAGTTCAAGACCAAATAAGATGAAGGCAGATGGTACTTAGGCACTCTTAAAAGGTTCGCTAAATGTTGAAAACACAACTGAGAGTCTATGTATGTGCATTTCCTAAAGTTTCTGATGTTCAATGAAAGGCTTGAAATGAAACAATTGGAATTAAGATGTAGGTACAATCAGAACATTGTTTAACCTATTTGCAAAATACGATCTCTAACAGACTTTTAAAAAATGAACGCAAAACCTCCACTCTAGAGGAACAATCCTACAACCAGTTACTACTATTATGTGCTCATTAAATTTCCTTGATTTCAAGATACTGCTTTTCAGTGTACCTCAAATGGAATTTTCTACTCCTCCTATATCCAAAAGCCCAATCAGTGGCATCAATGTGTACAAAGTATCTAAACTAGGACCCACAATTACTTTTATCTTTTCTCAACTCCTGTTTCCAATCTTTCGATCATCAAACCCTGTCACTTTTTCTTCTATACCTCTTCAATCTCTTTACTCTCCAGCAGTTTTACTGCTGCCTTAGTCCAGGCTATCATCCTTGCCCACGTAGACACGAGTAAAGAGCCTTCTAAAATGTTCTCCCCTTCACTAGCCTCTCTTCATTCTAGTCCAGTGATTGCCAAACATTACCATCATCAAGGAGATTTTTAAAATCTTAATCATCAGGTGTTATTTCTTAGTCCTGCTATGTCTGATAAGTAGCCACTAGACACATGTGGCTACTAAATACTTGAAATGTGGCTAGTGACACATATTGAAATGGATTTATGGGGTTAAACAGTATGCTTCTATTTTGTTTTCATGTGGCTGGTCATTTGCACTAGCATGACCCTGAGTGTCTCCCTAGCCTCACATGAGTCCTGGCCCCCATCTCCAACAGACCTGGAAAACAGGTCTTGCTCTAGCTCTACCATCTTGTTTACGTCTCTGTACTAGGGTGTACTATACCATATTCTAATTTATCCATTCTCCTGTCTTCATCAGAGACCACTGTAAACTCCTTGAGGGAAAGATACTACCTTATTCAAGTGGCAATACTATTAAAATCTGTCATAAAGAATTCTGAGCTGTTAAAAGCAAACTTATATTATGATCAGAAACTTATATTATGATCAGCGTGGCTGAATTCCTTTCAATGTTAGGAGAAATCACAAAAGAGTACAGGAAATATTTACCCCATTTGTTTCCAACAAGCACTGGACAGGCCGCATGCCGTGTACTGTAATCTCCTTCTCCACTGGCAAAGAGATTGTACCAGAAAACAGCAGTTCCCTGTGGAGAATAATAAAAAATTATCTCTAAATAAGATAGCAGGTTATCACTTTTTGCAGGAATTAAATTTTCCTCTGTTCCTGTGGGCCAGTACTCATCTATGGCAGCATTATATCTTCTCTAATAAAACTCTAAAAATATGACAATCATTTACAAAATTCTGGTGATCATACGGAAATGTTAATATCACAAAGCTGCTTAACAAATCTTACAGTAGCAAGAGGGAGGGATAAATATCAGACGAACCCATTTTAGAAATGAAAACTTTTAAGTACTAATCCTTGGTTGTTCATTACTTCTAGGTAATCATAGTAAATTGTGCCATAAAAATACTCAAAATTTTATCTGGTATACCTAGTAAGTAAATTTTACCTGGTAAGGCTTACATTATCTCTACCTTTAAAAATGTAATTCATTAGTTAAACCATGAAATCGAGGTGCATCTCTTAGGGAAAAAAATAAAGAGACCCACAAAATTAAAATAAACTAATCAAGTTTACCTTTTTGGGCCAAACACTAGCTCCTACTTCAGGAAAAACAGTGGCTCCTCCTGCTGAAACATCACTCATCTAAAAGAATTCCAGAGAAGTATTATCAGAAGCACTGGTACAATGAAGCTAAATATGCCACTGTGAGGAAGACAGGATACCACAGGAAATAGGAGAACATCTGGACTTCTACCTAACATAGAAAGGTTTGTGCATGCTACTTAGTTTTAAAACAAAATAAGATATGGTTTAGGTTTATATACTTAAGTAAAAAAATAAATGAGAGAGTCAGGAAGGGAGATAAGGATGTCTTTTTACCTCTGGCTATAAGATACAAAGGATATTATTTAAAACCAATAAATCAAGTAACACAGGGGCATAATTAGGCATTTATAGCACTGAAGTATAACCTCCCTGGGGGGGCAGGCCTTTTCATTTGTTCATTGCTGAGCTTTACTGTCTAGAGTAGTAATAGCAGGTGCTCCTACTAGGTATTTATCCAAAATATATGAAGACACTAATTCAAAAGGATAAATGCATCCGTGTGTTAATTGTAGCATTATTTACAATCGCTAAATTATGGAAGCAGCCCCAATATCCACTGAAAGATGAATGGATAAAGAAGATGTGTGTGTGTATGTATATACATACATACATATATGTATATATGTGTGTATAGGTACATACATGTATACATACATGCATGTATGTATATATACATGCACACACAATGGCCTATTATTCAGCCATAAAAAATAAAATCGTGCCATTTGCAGTGACACAGAGCTAAAGAGTATTATGCTAAGTGAAGTAAGTCAGACACAGACAAATACCATTATGATTTCACTCATATGTGGACTCAAAGGGGGTAAAAAAGGACAGAAACCAAGAAACACACTCTTAACTTTAGAGAACAAACTGGTGGTTACCAGAGGGGAGGTCGGGGGTGGATGGTTTAAAGAAGTGATGGGGATTAAGGAATGCACTTGTGATTAGTACCAGGTAATGTATGAAGTGCTGAATCACTCAATTGTACACCTGAAACTGTATCACACTGTATGTCAACTATACTGGAATTAAAATCTTAAAAGTTTTTTAAATGTAACCTAGAATAAAAACACAAATCTTCCAAATGGAGGAAGCACATGGACAAAATGAGACAAAGGAACCACAGATCATAAAGACTGAATCACAAAGTAAAACCCAAGTATGCTACATCCAAGAATCACATCTAAAACAAGGGACTTAGAAACACTGAAAACAAAAGATTTGCCCAGCAAATGTTATACCAAAGAAAACAGTTTGATCTTAATATGAGGCACAGTTTAAATCAAAATAAAATCATTAAGTGAGATAAGTAAGGATATTTTACAATGATAAATACATCATCAGTAGCAAAGAGCTATTCAGCTCTGTAAGCAATGAAACACCTGAAAAATGAAAAAAATTGTGCTAAATGGCCTATCTGGGAATAGTAAAACAATGGGGGGGGTGTGAATCACTAACCTAATCAAATGATATATAATTAAAGGAGAACATAATAATTAGTAATTAACATAAAATCTAATGGTAAAATCTAGCATTTATGGATATTGGACCAAGTAATACAGTATCAATATTCATAAAAGCAAAAAAAGATGATCACCCTCTCTTATAAGAGAAATGCAAATTAAAGCACAAGAACTGTCAGTCTAATAAGTGAAAGATGTACAGATCAAAGTCTGACAAACACCAACATATAAGGTGGGATATAAATTGGTACAATCATGGAGAACTCATCTCTAGAAAGTATACAAGATTTCACCACATGAATTTTGTACAATGTATCAGCTTCTCCCCTGGTTTTCCCTTTGTGATAACTTAGTTATTATAGTACTTACATCCTTTTTTTTTTTTTATGGTATCTTAAATCTTTTTGGAAACAGATAAAGTTGTAAGAAGGAGGGTGGAAGAATAATGTAGGAAGGTGAGATGGTAGGATGAATAGAGGGAATGAAGAATGGAGGAAACAGGGTAAAAGACACACAGGGAAGGTGGCAGGGAGCAATGAAGAAAGAAAATGAGAATTAGCAAAGACACACCGATTTTGGTAGGGAGTGAGATAAAACAGCAAAAATAGATGCCATTTTCTTATCATTCAAATGGAGATAGGGATGAAAGTGCAATGAAATAAACAAAAAGTCTAGATATAAAATACATCTTTTTAAGTTAACAAAGGTTACAACCATGTAGGAGATTATATGTGGAGATACGCACTCTTCTTCCAGCCACCATGCTGGAAGAAGCCCAGACCACATGCAGGTATTCTGGCCAAAGCCAGTCTCAACCTCAGCTTTCAAAATGACCCCGTGCCAGTCATCCTCTGACTGCAAATGCACGAGAGATCCAGAGCAACAAACAGGAGTGAAGCCTGCTCAACCTCACAAAAGGTATTTTAATCCATTCAGTTTTGTGGTGATTGTTATGAAGCAGTAGAGAATTGGAACAAATATTATGACCAAAGTTAAGATTGTTTGGGGGTATAGCTCAGGGGTAGAGCATTTGACTGCCAAGTTAAGATTGTTCATATACCTAAACATAAAGAAAAATTTTTAAAAAATAAGTTTTTAAACTTTAATAAAGAATGTGAAAATGGTTACTCTTAATGGGGCTTCCAGGTTGCTAGAATGTGCTCTTGACCTGGCTGCTGCTTACATCAGATGTGTTCACTTTGTGAAAATTTATCATTATAGTACTTATTTGTAAACTTTTTCTGATAAATAGCAACAAAAAATTCAAAAAGAAAGTTTTAAATGTGTGAGTATATACAGAGATGCCTATATACACATATTAACAATCCATACTCCAAAATATCAACAATGATTGTTTCCAAGTAGAGAGACTGTTAGTAATTTTAGCATTCTTATTCAGGCTTTAATATTATAATTTGAAGAAGTTATAAATGTAAAAAACCCCTCCCATTACTCAGTTGTAAAAACTGTCAATCAGTATATGTGCTGCCGAAGCGAGCACTAAAAACTGTAAATCAGAACATTAAATAAGGGCTAAGGAAAACAAACACCTGGACACATCAAAATAAATGTCATGTATAAAATCCCATCTTAAAATAAAAATTTTAGCTGTAACTTACATAAAACAGCCATGTAGCAATTCTGTTTCCTGTCCCCAGTTCTTTGAAAGCATCTGGTTCATCTTTCTGTGAATAAAACACAATTAATTCAATAGTATAAAATTCAGTAATGCAAATTTTCTAGTGGCAACTAAACACCAGTAATATGATAAAGGATATGCCAAAAACCCCAGAAGGTTCATTTATAAAGTCTAGTGCACAATATATAGCAGGCACTCAAATACTGGTTGATGCCAATTCAGCATGTACAGTGAATACTTCTGATAAGACCACTGTAGGGAAAAACCCCAGATTAGTAGATATTGGTTTTCATTATTTAGGCTATCTACAGATCATTAATAAAATTCATGCCTATAGTTTTGCTTCCAAAAAACAAACAAAAAACAAATAAGACACGAGGGCCTTTTAGCCACATTCATGAACTCTACTCTCTGTGGGTAAAAAAATTTACCTTAAGATTTATTTTGAACTCATGAGCCATTTAAATGTTTACTGCTAGTATGCTTTCATTCTTCTGGACAGTCAGCACTTTAATCTGGCTGGAGAATTCACATCTGGGCTATTAAAATCTAAATTAGGGGCACCTGAGTCACTCAGTTGGTTAAGCATCTGCCTTTGGCTCAGGTCATAATCTCAGGGTCCTGGGATGGAGCCATGAATCAGGCTCCCTGCTCAGCAAGGAGTCTGCTTCTCCCTCTCTGCCCCTAGCCCCTGCTCTTTGTCTCAAATTTTAAAAATCTAAATTAAAATACAATACAGTCTCTTGGCAGTTATCCCAGGAAAATGAAAATGGATTTTTCAAATTTACACCCATCTTTATTTGTGATAGCTCCAAATAGGACTGTGATAGCCCCAAAATGTCCTTCATGAGTGACTAAGCAAACTGAGATGTGTCCATACCATAAAACAGTACTCAGTAATAAAAAGAGCACACTATTATTAAATTCAGTAAGAACATGAACCTCAAAGGAAATGAGAGGATCTCAAAAGGATACATACTGCATATTACCTTTGTCTAACATTTGTGAAATACAATTATGGAGAAGAACAAGTTGGATTAGTGGTTACCAGCAGTTAGAAGCAGAAGGGTATGTGTGTCTCCAGAGCAGTACCATAAGGGAGTCTGGCAGTGATGGTGCAGTTATACACCTTGATTGTGGTGGCAGTTTTCACAAGCCACACATGTAGTAAAACTGCACACACACACAAATTAGTGTAAATATAACTGGTGAAATATGAATAAGCTTGGTGGCTTGTGTCAATGCCTATTTCTTGGTTTTGATAATGTGCTACAGTAATGGGAGATGCTAACAGTGGGGGAGGCTGAGGGAAGGGTTCAAGAGATCTCCCTGTATATTTCTTTACCACTTCCTAAGAATCTGTAATGATTTCAAAATAAAAAAACTAAGAAAAAATTTAGTTGCACTAATGTCAGGGCTTGAATTTTATACTCTTTCCCATCATCCAAGACTCTCAGACATTTTTCAGTAATTTAAAATAGAAGGGAGAGAAACTAAAAATATATTCTTTACTGGCCTACATAGAAGAATCTAGGATTCTGGGACTGAAGATGGTCAAGGGCTATAACACAATAAAGGCTGTTGTCTTTCAAAAGAATATACCCTTATTTTAAAATGGTAAAAGATCAAGACATTTATTAAAATACCTGAGACAGGGGCGCCTGGGTGGCTCAGTGGGTTAAAGCCTCTGCCTTCGGCTCAGGTCATGATCCCAGGGTCCTGGGATCAAGCCCTGCATCAGGCTCTCTGCTCAGCAGGGAGCCTGCTTCCCCTTCTCTCTCTGCCTGCCTCTCTGCCTGCTTGTGACCTCTCTCTGTCAAATAAATAAAATCTTTAAAAACTAAAATAAAATAAAGTAAAATAAAATACCTGAGACAGTTCTTAGAATTCATTTAATTTTTTAAAAAATATTTCTCCCTGAATTCATTTTACTTTTTTTTTTTTAAGATTTGTTTTACACAGAGAGAGCATGTGTACCATCAAGGGAGCTTCAGAGGGAGAGGGAGAAGCAGGGTCCCCACCAAGCAGGGAGCCTGACATGGGGCTCAATCCCAGGACCCCGGAATCATTACCTAAGCTAGAGGCAAATGCTTAATGGATGAAGCCACCCATTTGCCTGTAGAATTCATGTAATTATGATAAAGCTTAATTAATTAAGATTAGGTTATACATATATATATAAAATGTATAGCTTAATGTGAAAAAAGAAGTTACATCTTTTTAGCAAACTGCTTCAGTATTACTTATTCTCCAGTGTTTCTCTACATCTATTTTGTAATTTTTTAATTTTCCTGGCTCAGCATATTCTTATAATTTCTTCAGGTTCATCACTAACTTGCTGATCTACTTCAACAGTCTCTAACCTGTTTTAATTTATCCAAACTTTATATTTCAACACTTTTTTCTCCCTATAGCATCTATTTGTTTTTCAAATATGTTAAATCATTTTCAAAGTTTAATATTTATTCTTCTATTTTAAAAAATGTTATACAGTTATTTTATATGCTGTACCTGATAAGTGAAGTACCTAACATCCTGCGGGCATCTAAATCTGCTGGGTACTTCAGTCTCACCAATGGTGTTTTATTACCAGTTAGTGATTTATTTTTTTAAGATTTTTTAAAAACTTATTTATTTTGACAGACAGAGATCACAAGTAGGCAGAGACGCAGGCAGAGAGAGAGAGGAGGAAGCAGGCTCCCCTTGCTGAGCTGAGAGCCCAATGCGGGGCTCGATCCTGAGATCATGACCTGAGCCGAAGGCAGAGGCTTAACCCACTGAGCCACCCAGGCGCCCCTGATTTATTTTTTTAATATGAGAGTTCATATTTGGCTGACCTTAATCTTTAATATTCCTGAGGTGTAATAATGAGGATGACTGTTTTCAGAGTACCAAGGAGTACTACCTAACTGAACAAATTTACTCTTCCAGGGTAGTGAAAATTCAAATCCAAGGTTCATGTGGGAGTAGGCCTATGCCTTCAAAGTCCCAGAAAAGGCTCTCATACACATTGCATTCCCACCCTGCTACCGCCCCAACCCAGGTGAGGACAGGCAACTCTCCTTAAGGCTCATAACTCAAAACAGATTATTTTCAAGGCTATTCTTTCTCTGAGAATATAGTCCTTTTGGAGATTCGGGTTTTATGCATGGGTCTCTCAGGTTCAGTAGCTCACACAGCGGTAGGTCCTCTCACAGAGCTGTTAGTCTCCAAAGCTCTTGACTCTTAGGGGCACATGCCTTCAGCTTCAGCTTTTTTGCCACCCCCTTTAACTCTAATTTTAGTTTCTAAGTTTACTTTGTTCATTTTGCCTTTGGGAATTTCCTTTACTTTCTTCCAGGCTCAGCAATGCATTTAAAAATATATATATATTTTTTTACTGTTGTATCTAAGGGTTTTTTACTGCTACAAAGGTTTTATAGGGTCTCTATTCCACCATACTTCCACAAATTGCGAACAGACTATAGATTTTTAATACTAAAAGAACAGAATTAACATGTCATGCCTGAGCTTCAGTAGAACACCTACTTTCATTTTTTTTTTAACTTACCCGTGCAAAATCAAAATGGGGTTCATACTGTCCTCCAACTCCATAATTTGCTACCTGAAGGAGAGGAAAAAAGTATGCATTAAAAAGAATCAAGAGTACTATTAAAAAAATTAATAAGTCCTATTTTGGTGTCTTATATGTTATGGTTACATACTCCTAGAGAAACGAGAAGCCAAGCAGTTTAAATCAATGAGAGTTCTTAAGGAACCAGGATAAAAATCTAGGATAGCTACTACATGATTATTTTAGAACCTTAGTTAATATGCTTTTCCTTAGTAAATGTTTGGGGTACATGTTTTCCTCTAATACATAACTTAAACTAAAATTTGAGTTAGAATTGTAAAATTAAAATGTTTAGAATTCAAATTTCTAGATTAGAGTTTTGAGGTTTCTATTATTAATTTTTACTAAACACTTTCCTTTGGAGTTTAAATCAAGACTCATATCTTCCAAAGCCCAAAATGCTGGGAAACTTCCAATCTATTTTAATAAAATTTTCTCCTACGTATTTTTTTTTTACCCTAAGGTAAAAGAGGGAGGAAGTTAACACAAAACTTAATTATTCCTCCTGGAGGGTGCTAGCAATTTCAGTTGGTAATGACAATCCCAGTGTGAAGCAGCAAAAGAAAGTAAGAAAAGTATCTGGTCTGAGTGTAAGTTCTAGCTTCTTAGTTATAATATATGTAACTTTCAATACAATCTCAGTTTTCTTAGTTATAAACTAAGGAGAAGGATACCCTCCTTAACTCCTTCCTTAACTCCTCCCAATATGACAACATGAAAGAAGAATGGGATTTAAACAGCACTGGTGATGAAATGAAAGGAGAATATATTTGAAAGAGTTTGCCCACAGCAAAGTCCAAGTCCTATGTAAATTATTACTCTGGATATTTGATTCCTTATGGTGTAGATATGTTGGGTTGGATCAGCCTATTAAGCCTACTAAGTAAAACTGTATCAAGTAGCTTGAAAAATTCTGTGAAGGTTAAGCAAATGAGAATAAACAGATCAGGAAAGAAAAAGATACATACAAGAGTTTTTAATAATATAATGAATACCAAGGAAGCTGTAGATTACCAATGAATAAATGGCAACTTAAGCAAATTTAAGTACAGACAACCCTTCTTTGCACAGTTCCAAAATGCATGTTTAGCTAATCATTAACACCAGACCCCTAAAAACATAGTTTAAATTTCAGTTACCACAGCACATTTTTTTTTAAAGATTTTTAAATTTAATTTAATTTATTTATTTGACAGTGAGAGAGGGAACATAAGCAGAGGGAGTAGGAGAGGGAGAAGGAGACCAGAAATTACTATGTAAGTAACAGCTGCACATCATGATCAATTACCAAACCTATCACTTCTATCAAAGTCTATCAGTGACTGGTCACTGCACATCTGTTATTCAGCTCACACACAGGCAGCAAAATATGTAAATGTGTTTCTCCCCCATGTGAGATTTTACAAAAATGGAGAGCTGGAAGAGGGAACTGGCTAACAAGTTAACGTACAGCACAGAAATGGAAAGTTAATGATGCTGTAAGTAAAATTCAAATCAAACCTAAATGGAGACACAGAAAAAAGAACTGGCGGCGGGGGGGGGGGGGGGGGGGGGATGCTTCCATTTGTGCTATTCAAGAAACTCTAGATATGCACCCAGAGGAACTTGGTAAAGGCAAACTTCCTAACATATGGAAAGTGATTGTGATGGAAAGGAGAAAGATGTCTTGGAGGAATTAAGGTTGGAAAGAAATCTTCATAATAAAAAACAAAAACAAAAAAACCCTCATGGATACTTAATATTAAAAGCACAAAGGGTAAAATGTTGAAAACCCAAACTTATAAGTATGACAATTTGCAAACGCAGAGAAAACATGCTTACTCTATATCATTTCACAATGAGAAGGAAAGGGATGTTTAAACTATTCTTGATAAGTGCAAAGAAATAAAGCACTTTAATTCTTAATACTCAAAATATTATAAATTACTAAGACAATTCAATAGGAAAGAATCATTTTTTAAAAACATGATGCTGGAACAATTGGATATTCACATGAAAATAATGAAATTAGACCTCTACCTCATACCATATTCAAAACTGACTCAAAATGGATCAAGATCTGAATGTATGGATAAAACTGTTAGGAAAAAACACAGGTATAAATCTTTGTGACCCTGCATTAGGCAATGGTTTCTTAGATATCTAAAGCACAAGCAATCAGGGATTAAGATGGTAGAGTAGGAGAATCCTAGGCTCACTTTGTTCCATGGATATACCTAGATAATACCAAAATCAAGAGTAAATAACCCAGAAAATGACCTGAAGACTGACAAAACAGACTCTCCACAGCTAAATGTGAACAAGAGGCCAAACAAAGAGGGAAGGAAGGGCTAAGACATGGCTGTGACCCAAACAGACTGTGAGACTGTCTATGGAGAGGAGGGACACAATGGAGTGGAGAGGGAAAAGGAACAGACCTCTGCCTCAGGCATGGGGGACCTGCATGGTTATATGCGTATGATGAATTCCTGTAACATCTGGCTTTGCAAATCAGAGAGGCCTGACTTCTCAAGTTCTTACAATCAATGCGGCTTAACACCTGGAACTAAAAATCACCAAGCTCAGCTCTGGGAGCTGGAGGGCTAGAAGAAAGAGAGTCCCTGCCCTTAAATAGACAAAGCAACAAAGAGTCCAGATGAGATACAGCATAGAAGAGGCAGTCTGAAAAATGCCTGGGGTATATAGGAAGGAGATTTATCTACTAATCTCAGAGCATGTGCTGAAGGAACAGGGGTTTTGGAGACACTTCTGTAAGAACAAAAGAGCTAGAAGGTGCTATTTCCCTCCCGCATTCCCCCAGCCTAGATACACAGATACCTGTGGGAACCAGGGCAGCAGAACATTCTCCTGCTAACAGTGAAAGCCCTGCCTCACCATTCCTCTGCAGACATATCCCCTCCATCCCAGGCAGCTTCAGGTCCCCTCACACAGCAGACCTGCGTGAACCTTACCAACAACACACCTCCTCATTCCCTGAGCTCTTTGATGGACCCACCCCTCTATTCTAGACTGGGCAGGAGTTTTCCCAGGGTATAATCCCTCTCCCACAGCAAACCAGGGCAGATCTTGTTAGTGCCATGAGCCCCCGCTCTCTCCAATACACTCTAAGCCAGAGTCCATCCAAAGCAGTGCCACAAGCAGCCCTGACTCCTGCCCTGAGGAGAGGTAAAGATAAATACACACCCGTCAGACTGTGCCCCAGCAGGGGGCTGGTCTGACTGCAGCCACCCCCCACTCCCAAAAAAGCTTCTCAGGGCACAACACAGGAAAAGCACCCTGCAGTCTGGTGCTACCACATCTTTGGCAAATGTCTGCTCTGACTCAACTTAAGGCCACAGCAGTCCCAGACTGGCCCACTACCAACACAGGGACCAAAGCCTGCTCACAACTGTCAAGGAGAACCATTGCACATGGCTGGACTAAAGGCAAACATGGCTCAGCCACAATAGTAGGGTGCATGTGGCATACAGAGGAGACATCCCTGGAGCACTGGGTTCTGGTGAACAGGGGACACTGCACTACAGGGCACTACAGGACCTCTTCTTCATAAAGCCACTACTTTCCAGAGTAGGAGACACAGCTGACTTACACACAGAAATAGACACAGAGTCAGACAAGTCACAAAATGAAAGAAGAAGACAAAATTAGAAGAGACCTAAGTGAAACAGAGATAAGTAATATACCTGAGAGAGAATTTAAAGTAATAGTCATAGGGGCCCCCGGGTGGCTCAGTGGGTTAAAGCCTCTGCCTCTGGCGCAAGTCGAGATCCCAGGGTCCTGGGATCGAGCCCCGCATTGGGCTCTCTGCTCCGCAGGGAGCCTGCTTCCTCCTCTCTCTCTGCCTGCCTCTCTGCCTACTTGTGATCTCTGTCAAATGAATAAATAAATATCTTTTTTAAGAAAGTAATAGTCATAAGGATATTCACTGGACTTGAGAACAAAATGAAGGACCCCAATAAAGAGACAGAAAACATAAAAAAGAACCAATCAGAGATGAACAACTCAATAACTGAAATTAAAAATACACTAGAGGGAATAAACAGTAGAACAGAGGAAGTAGAAGAACAAATCAGTGACCTGGAGGACAGAATAGTGGGGAAAAATCAAGTTGAACAGGATGAGAAAAAAAGATAATCAATTAAAATAGACTAAGAGAACTCAGTGACACCATCAAATGTAGTAATATTTGCATTGTACAGATTCTAGAAGTAAAAGAGAAAGAAAAGGAAGCAGAAAATTTATTTCAAGAAATAATACCTGAAAAGTTCCCAAATCTGGGGAAGGAAACAGAAATCCAGCTCCATGAGGTACAGAGAACCCCCAACAAAATCAACATGAAGGTCCACACCAAGACACATAGTAATTAAAATGGCAGAAAGTAGTGACAGTGAATTTTAAAAGCAGCAAGAGAAAACAGTTACATAAAAAGAGAAACCACATAAGGCTACCAGCAGATTTTTCAACAGAAACTCTGTAGGCCAAAAAGGAGTGCCAGGATATATTCAAAGTGCTGAAAGAAGAAGAAAAAGCCCTGCAGCCAAAAATTCTCTGTCCAGCAAGCCTATCATTCAGAATAAAAGGAGAGAGAGCTTTCAGACAAACAGCAATTAAAGAAATTTATGATCACTAAACCAGCCCTATAAGAAATGTTAAAGGGTGACTCTGAATGGAAAGGAAAGACCATAAGCAGAGTAAGAAGAGTAGGAAGCACAAAAGCAATAAAATTAAGCCTATCTATAAAAATCAATCAAAGGTTTCAGAAAATAAAAGGATGTACAGGGACGCCTGGGTGGCTCAGTTGGTTAAGCAGCTGCCTTTGGCTCAGGTCATGATCCCAGCATCCTGGGATCGAGTCCCACATCGGGCTCCTTGCTCGGCAGGGAGCCTGCTTCTCCCTCTGCCTCTGCCTGCCTCTCTGTCTGCCTGTGCTCGCTCTCTAACAAATAAAGAAATAAAATCTTTAAAAAAAAAAAAAAAAAGGATGTACAGTATGACACCATATACCTAAAATGTGGTGGGGGGTAGAGGAGTAAAAATGTAATGATTTTAGAATGGATTCAAACTTAAGTGATCTACTTAATATAGACAGCTATATGCATATGATATTTTATTTATAAACCTCATGGTAGCTACAAATCGGAAACTGGTAATAGATATGCAAAAATAAAGAGAAAGGAATTCAAGTGTATCACTAAAGAAAGCCAGCAAAGCATGAGAGAAGAGAAAAAAGGAAGAATTACCAAAAAAACCCATAAAACAAGCAACAAAATGGCAATAAGTATATACCTGTCAATAATTATTTCAAATGTAAATGTACTAAGAACTCCAATCAAAAAATAGGGTGACAAGATGGATTAAAAAGACAAGAAACATCTATATGCTCCCTACGAGACTTACTTCAGACCTAAAGATACATGCAGATTGAAAGTGAAAGGGTGGAAAAGACTTTATCATGCAAATGGAAGTGAAAAGGAAGCCAGGATTATAATACTTATATTGGACAAAACAGATTTTAAAACAAAGACTGTAACAAAAGACAAGGACACTATATAAAGGGGACAATCCAATAAGAAGATATAACAATTATAAATATTTATGCACCCAACATGGGAGCACCCAAATACATAAGACAGCTAATAACAAACATAGGGGGCGGGCACCACATGGCCCAGTGGGTTAAGCATCTGCCTTCGGCTCAGGTCATGATCAGAGTCGAGGGATGGAGCCCTGTGCTGGGCTCTGCTCAGCAGGTAGTCTGCTTCTTCCTCTGCCCCTCCCCCTCATTCCTGCTCTCTGTCACTCACACACACTCTCTCAGATTAATAAAATCTTAAAAAACACACACACAAAGGAAATAATAATCCAATAACACTAGGGGACTTTAACTCACACAAATGGACAGATCATTCAAGAAAAAAAAAATCAGTAAGAAAAGAATGGCTTTGGATAACACACTAGACCAGATGGATCTAATAGATAAACTCAGAACATTCCACCTTAGAACACACACTCAAGTGCACATGGAGAAACAGAATATACATTTAAGTTCACGTGAACCATTCTGCAGAATAGATCACACATTAGGTCACAAAATAAGTCTCAACAACTTAAAAGGATTAAAGTCATACCAAATAACTTTTTTGACCACAATGCTGTAAAACTAGAAAGCAACCACAAGAAAAAAATCTGAAAAGAACACAAATACATGGAGGTTAAATAACATGCTACTAAGCAATGAATGGGTCAACAAGAAATCAATATAAAAAAATACATGGAAACAAATGAAAATGGTTCAAAATCTTTGGGATGCAGCAAAAGCTGTCCTAGGAAGGAAGTTTACAGTAAGACCTACCTCAAAAACAAGAAGAATCTCACATACACTAACCTTATACCTAAAAGAGCTAGAAGACGAACAAACAAAACCCCAAACCAGTAGGAAAAAGAAAATAATAAAGATTAGAGCAGAAATAAATGAAACAGAAACTGAAAACAGGAGCTGATTCTTGGAAAAAAAATCAACAAAACTGATAAGCCTCTAAAAAGACTCATCAAAAAAAAAAAATAAAGACTCAATTAACAAAACAGAAATGAAAGAGAAATAACAATTGAAACCACAGAAATACAAAGAATTGTAAGACAGTATTATGAAAAATTATATCCCAACAAATTGAACAACCTAGAAGAAATGGGTAGGTTCCTAGAAACATATTAATCTCCTAAAACCAAATCAGGAAAAAAACAGAAAATAGAGACTGATTTGGCAATGAAACTGAATCAGTAATCAAAAACTTGCAACAAACAATGTCCAAGAGCAGCTGGCTTCACGGGTGAATTCTATTAAATATTTAAAGAGTTATAGTAATTCTTCTTAAACTATTCCAAAAATAGAAGAGGAGGGAATGCTTGCAAATATATTCTATGAGGCTACCATTATCCTGATACCAAAATCAGATAAGACACTACACAAAAAGAAAACTACAGGCCAGTATTTCTGATGAACACAAAAATCCTCAACAAAATATTAGCAAACCAAGTTCAACAATACATCAAAAAACTTGGGAGCCTGGGTGGCTCAGTGGGTTAAAGCCTCTGCCTTCAGCTCAGGTCATGATCCCAGGGTCCTGGGATCGAGCCCTGCACTGGGCTCTCTGCTCAGCGGGGGGCCTGCTTCCCTTCCTCTCTCTCTGCCTGCTTGTGATCTCTGTCTGTCAAATAAATAAATAAAATCTTAAAATTAAAAAAAAAAACCTCATTCAACCTGGGGCACCTGGGTGGATCAGTAAGTGGCTGGCTCTTGATTTCAGCTCAGGTCATCATCTCAGAGTCCTGGGAGTGACTCCCATGTTAGGCTCTGTGCTTAGGGGGAGTCTGCTTGAGGATCTTCTCTCTCCCTAACTCTCTGCCCCTCCTCTTGCTCTCTCTCATCATAAATAAAAAAATCTTTAAAAAAAAATACAACTCATTCACGTGGGATTTAAAAATCAAGTGGGATAAATCAAGTGGGATTTATTTCTTGTATATATATATTCCTGGTATATATATGCAAGAGTGGTTCAATATTTGCAAAACAATCACTGTGATATGTCATATCAGTAAGAAAAAGGATAAAAACCATGCGATTATTTCAATAGATTGAGAAAAGTCTTTCACAAAGTACAACATTCATTTATGATACAAACCTTCAACAAAGTAGGTTTAGAGGGAACACAGTAACAGTGATAAAGCCCATATATGAAAAACTGACAGCTATTATCATACTCAATGATGAAAAACAGAGCTTTACCCCTAAGGTTAGGAAAAAGACAAGGATATCCATTCTTACTACTTTTATTCAGCATGGTACTGGGAGCTGTACCCATACCAATCAAGAAAAAGAAATAGAAGGCATTCAAATTGGTAAGAAAGAAGTAAAACTTTCATTATTTGCAGATGACATGATACTATATATAGAAAACCCTTAAGACTCAACAAGAGAAACTTTTTTATAGGAAGTGATTTTTTTTAAAAAAGATTTTCTTTATTTATTTGTCAGAGAGAGTGAGCACAGGCAGAGAGGCAGGCAGAGGCAGAGGGAGAAGCAGGCTCCCTGCTGAGCAAGGAGCCCTGTGTGGGACTCGGTCGATCCCAGGATGCTGGGATCATGACCTGAGCCGAAGGCAGCTACTTAACCAACTGAGCCACCCAGGCGTCCCAACAAGAGAAACTTCTTGAACTGATAACTCAGTAAGGTCACAGGATACAAAATCACTATATAGAAATCCATTTGCATTTCTATACTGATAATGAAGTAGCAGAAAGACATGAGGAAAACAGTCCTATTTACAATTTAACAAAAAAATAATAGCTAGCAATAAACCCAACCAAGGAGTTCAAAGACTTGTACTCAGAAAACTATAGGACACTGACTAAAGAAATTGAAGATGACTATAAAACTCTGATGAAAGAAGCTGAAATGGAAAGCTATTTCATGCCCATGAGCTGGAAGAACAAATATTGTTAAAATGTACATACTGCCCGAAGAAATCTACAGATTAAATGTGATTCTTATCAAAATACCAACAGCATTTTTTTACAGAACTGGAATGAAGAATACAAAAATTTGTATGGAACCACAAAAGACCTCCAATAGCCAAAATAATCTTTTTTTTTTTTAAGATTTTATTTATTTATTTTGAGAGGGAACGAGCGAGTGAGAGAGACAGCACAAGCAGTGGGAAGGGGCAGAGGGAGAGGGAGAAGCAGAGCCCCTGCCGAGCAGGGAGCCAGACTTGGAGCTTGTTCCCAGGACTCTGGGATCATGGCCTGAGCCAAAGGAAGACACTTAACTGACTGGGCCACCCAGGTGCCCCCTAGCCAAAGCAATTGTGAAAAAAATAACAAAATGGGAGATATCATAATCCCAGATACCAAGATATACTACAAAGCTGTAGTAATCAAAACAGTATGTATTGGCACAAAAACAGACACACAGATCAAGAAAATAGAATAGAAAATAAACCCACGAATATATGGCTAATAAATCTTTGACAAAGGAGGCAAGAATATGCAATGGGAAATGCAGTCTCTTTAACAAATGGTATTAGGAAAACTGGAGAGCAACATGCAAAAGAATGAAACTGAACCACTTACTTATACCATACACGAACATAAACTTGAAATGGATTAAAGAACCAATGTGATACCAGAAACCATAAAAATCCTAGGCAGAAAGCACAGGTAATAATTTCTTTCACACAGGCTGTAGCAACATTTTTCTAGACATGTCTCTTGTGGCAAAGGAAACAAAAGCAAAAATAACCTATAGCGACTACATCAAGATTAAAAGCCTCTGCACAGCAAAGGAAATAATCACAAAACTAAAAGACAGGGGTGCCTGGGTGGCTCAGTCATTAAGCATCTGCCTTCGGCTCAGGTCATGATCCCAGGATCCTGGGATCGAGCTCCACACTGGGCTCCCTGCTCAGCGGGAAGCCTACTTCTTCCTCTCCCACTCCCCCTGCTTGTGTTCCCTCTCTCTGTGTCTCTCTCTGTCAAGTAAATAAATAAAATCTTAAAAAAAAAAAAAAGAAACACCAAAAATCTAAAAGGCAAGCTACTGAATGGGAGAAGATACTTGCAAACAAAGTCTCTGATAAAGGTTGGTATCCAAAATACAAAAGAACTTATATAACTCAACACTCAAAACACAAATAATCCAATTTAAAAATGGGCATAAGATATGAACACACATTTCTCCAAAGATGACATATCAATGGCCAAGAGACACATGAAAATATGCTCAGCATCATTCATCATCAGGAAAATGTAAATCAAAACCACAATGAGATACCACCTCACATTAGTAAGAATGGCTAAAATGAAAAATGCAGAAACAACAGGTGTTGGCGAGGTTGTGGAGAAAAAGGGACCCTCATACACTATTGGTGGGAATGTAAATTGGTGCAGCCACTGTGGAAAACAGTATGGAGGGTACTCGAAAAATTTTAAAAATAGAATTACCATATGATCCAGTAATTCCAGAATACAAAAACACTAATTCAATAAGATATGCACCCCTACATTTATTGCAGCATTATTTACAACAGCCAAATTTAGAAGAAACTCAAGTGTTCATTGACAGATGAATGGATAAAGTTATGGTATATAAACACAATGAAATATTACTCAGCCAAAAAAAAAAAAAGAATGAAATCTAGCCACTTGCAACAACACGGACAGATCTAAAGAGGATAATGTTCAGTGAAATAGCCAGAGAAAGACAAATACCATGATTTCACTCATATGTGGAATTTAAGAAACAAAGGAAAAGAGACAAACCAAAATGGGTGCGATGGGTGGTGGGGATGGGTGAAACAGATGACAGGGATTAAGATTACACTTATCATGATGAGCACAGTAATGTACAAAATTGCTGAATCACTATATTGTACTTCTGAGACTAATATAAAATTTTATGTTAACTATACTAGAATTTAGTAAAAAGAAAGAAAAGAAAAAGAAATCATAAGCAACTTTAAAAAAATCCCAGAGCCAAAAAACAAAAAAAAGATCTATCAGACTTCATCAGCATTAAAAATGTTATGCCAAAGGACACCATCAAGAAAATGAAAGATGACCTACAGAATGGGAGAAAATATTTGCAAACCATATATCTGATAATGCTCCTATATCCAGAATGTAAAAAGAATATTTACAACTCAATAAAAACCACAAACAACCCAAATGAGAAATAGTCAAAGGATTCTTTTTAGATATTTATTTATTTGACAGAGAAAGAGATCACAAGTAGGCAGAGAGGCAGGCAGAGAGAGAGGAGGAAGCAGGCTCCCCGCTGAGCAGAGAGCTGGATACGAGGCTCAATCCCAGGATCCTAAGATCAGGACCTGAGCCGAAGACAGAGGCCCAACCCACTTTGACTGAGGTGCCGCCTGGGCACCTCTAGTCAAAGGATTTGAACAAAATTTTTTTCAAAGAAATAAATGGCAAATATGCACATGAAAAGATGCTCAACATCATTAGCCATCAGGAAAATGAAAACTATAATGAGAAAAAAAAGACAACTGTTGACAAGGATGTGAACAACTGTAATCCTCATACACTGCCAACAGAATTATAAAATTGTGCAGCCATTTTGGAAAATAGTTTGGCAATTCCTCAAATGTTAAAGTTACCACATGACTCAGTTATTCCATACACACACACGAGAAATTTATATGTTTGTACAAAAACTTGTACACAAATGTTCATAGCAGCATTAGTCACTATATCAAAGAGCACAAACAAAAAACCCAAATATCCTTCAGCTGATAGATATATGAAGTTGTGGTACAACCAAACAATGGAATATTGTTCAGGCATGAAAACAAAGTGCTGATTCATTGAAAACATTATGTTATGTGTATCGGCCAGATTCAATAGGCCACATATTATTCAATTTATATGAAAAATATGTAGAAAAGGCAAATTCATAGACAGAAAGGAGATTAGTAGTTGCCAGGGGCATTGGGGAAAGGGAATGGAGAGTGACTGCTTAAAGTTTTTGAAGTGATGAAATAGTCTTAAAATTAGATAGTGGTGATAGCTGCACAACCATGTGCATATAATAAAACCAAGGTAAATTTTATGGTATGTGAATACTATCTCAACAGAAAAGAGAAAAAGACACATTAAAGCAAAACAAAACAAAACAAACAAACAAACCTGCCTCTGGTTACCTGACAGGTTTAGTTAGGAATAACAAAAAATTATAGTATGCTTAATATAGTATTACATACTGTTCATTCCCTATAAATTTATACTTAACAGTAAGAGTTTTTAATGTCTGTAAAGGAATTTTACCACAGACTAATCCTAATTTTTCCCATTGATTAAGATCAGTTTGCTTGGTTTCAGCTTCCAAATTCACCTTTAGGGTCCCAAATTCTCCTACAATACCTATCCAGTGCCTATACAATGTTAGGAAATCTCATCTGAAGCATCTTTTGAAAAAGCATAAAGAAATAATGTGATAGCATGTAGTTTAAGGATAATGTGATTACCTACCTGTAATTCCTCTGCTGTGGAAACATCTAGTCCTGTTAGATCTTGTATTCTCATATTAATTCGAGATACCACAGGGTTTTCATAGCCCGAGAGCCAGGCACTAAGAACAAGAAGAAAATATTACTTATAATGTTTCAATACAGAAAGACTAATACCCACCATTTTAAAAGCCAAAATATATGGGACAATAAGCTTTTATCTATAGGCATTTAGTTGGCTTGCTTGTTTGATATGATTTTTACTAAACAATGTAGTAATTTTTTAAAAAAATGCTACGTTTCACAGTTAAAGGTTAGAAAAGAAAAAACTCATTTATTAGAGTTTCTTTGGCAACAGCTGGATTAATGTAAGAAGGCTATATAAGGCTATTACATTGAAAATTTTTAAAAATTCTGTAAAAATAACACCAAAGTGAAAACAATTTTTCTTTTTACATAAGGTGTAAGAACTGACTGAGGTGGAGGTCAGAGGGTTTTTAGCCTGATTTATATAGTATACATGTTTTTATAGTATGAATATTTTATAAGAAAAAAAATTCATGTAAGGGCGCTTGGGTGGCTCAGTCAGTTGAGCATATGACTCTTGATTTCAGCTCAGGTCATGATGTCAGGATTATAAGACTGAGTCTGGTGTTCGGCCCCATGCTCAGTGGGGAGTATGCTTTGGATTCTCTCTCCCTCTCCCTTTGCCCCTCGCCCTGCGCACACATCCTTTCTCTCTAAAATAAATAAACCTCAGGGCGCCTGGGTGGCTCAGTGGGTTAAAGCCTCTGCCTTCGGCTCAGGTCATGATCCCAGGGTCCTGGGATCGAGCCCCACATCAGGCTCTCTGCTCAGCAGGGAGCCTGCTTCCTCCTCTCTCTCTGCCTTGGCTCTCTGCCTGCTTGTGATCTCTGTCTGTCAAAATAAAAAAAAATTAAAATAAATAAGCCTTAAAAAAGAAAAAGAAAAAAATTCATGTGTTACTTGCATAAATAAAAATAAGTCTTTAAAGATATCAAAACACACCCCGTAGGAGGACTATAATAAAAACAGGTGGACAGGGGCTCCTGGGTGGCTCAGTCAGTTAAGTGTTCAACTCTTAGCTCAGAGCCTGATCTTGGGGTCTTGAGTTCAACCCCCATGTTGGGCTCCTTGCTGGGCGTGGAGCCTTCTTTTTTTTTTTTTTTTTTTTAAAGATTTTACTTATTTATTTGACAGAGATCACAAGTAGGCAGAGAGGCAGGCAGAGAGATAGAGAGGAGGAGGAAGCAGGCTCCCTGCTGAGCAGAGAGCCCGATGCGGGACTCGATCCCAGGACCCTGGAATCATGACCTGAGCCGAAGGCAGAGGCTTTAACCCACTGAGCCACCCAGGCGCCCGTGGGCGCAGAGCCTTCTTAAAACAAAACAAAAAGATGGACAATAACACGTGCTGGTGAGAATGTGAAGAAACCCTCATATATTGCTGGTAGGAATGTAAAAATGGTACAGCCACTTTGGAAGACAGTTCCTCAAACTGTTAAACATACAGTTACCATATGACTCAGCAATTCCACTTCCAGGTATATACCCAAGAGAAATTAAAACATAAGTTCGTAAGTTCATACAAAAACTTGTACATGAATGTTCACAGCAGCATCACTAATAATGGCCAAAAACTGGAAATAATCCAAATGTTCACCAACTGATAAGTAGATAAAAGTAGATAAAATGTGATACATCCGTATGATGGATTATTGTGCCCTGAAAAGGAATCGGGTACTGATACGTGCCACTATATGGATGAACCTTGAAAACATTATGTCAAATAAATAAGATACAAAAGACCACATACTATGATTCCACTTATAGGAAATATCCAGGATAGGCAAATCAACAGATACAGAAAGCAGATGACTGGCTGCCAGAGAAAGGAGGAAATGGGGAGCCACTGCTAATAAATACAGGCTTTCTTTTTGGGATGATAGGAATGTTTGGAAATTAGATAATGATAAAGGCTGCACAACTAAAAAGACTAAAAAAAAAAACCACTGAATTATACACTTCAAAGGAGTGAATTTTATGGTATGGGAACTACAACTAAATAAAAAAAGGCACCCCAGGGACGCCTGGGTGGCTCAGTTGGTTAAGCGGCTGCCTTCGGCTCAGGTCATGATCCCAGCGTCCTGGGATCGAGTCCCACATCGGGCTCCTTGCTCAGCAGGGAGTCTGCTTCTCTCTCTGCCTGTGCTCGTTCGCTCTTTCTCCTTCTCTGACAAATAAATAAATAAAATCTTAAAAAAAAAAAAAAGGCACCCCAAATTAAGCTATCTCCTTTGCATATGCTTTTTTCCTGGTCTATCAGCCTTTTTCTTTCTTCACTTCTCTCATCATCCTGATTCCATGATCCATCATTTCAACAACATTCTTGCTAAATGCCTAAATTAAACCGTCTGGCAAAAAATACTATCCTCAATGAATTTTTTTCTCTAAGCTCCTACCTGCGTTACCAAACCCTGCTGGAAAAAGTCATGAAATAGGACAGACATGTTCCATTGATAATTCATGAACATCAACTTCAAATAGGACCTTCCTTCTCCTACTCTGAACCCCAACCCACCTCAGCTTCCCCTGTCTCTCAGTACATACCCCCTACTACTTCATAGAAAATAAAACCATACAATCTACAGACATTTGCATCTGTCTGTTCTTTTGATTCATCTAGCTCCTTCATTTTAGTTCCAAAGAGGAAACTTCTCTCCATAATCTAAGGTTAATCCTCTGCCTTAGATTCTATAATTTTCTGACATTTTAGGAAGCATAAATCATTGATTAGCCCTTTTCTCTCCTACATAATCAGCTTTCCTTCCCAATTCCTCCCACAGCTTTTAACTGAGCTTAAGTCTCCCTTCCCTTAAATAAACAAACATTGGGTGCTAGATGGCTCACCTGGTGAAATGTCCGCCTTTGGCTCAGATTATGATCTCAGGGACCTGGGATCTAGTCCTGTATCAGGCTTCCTGCTCTGCTCTCTCTACCCCTCACCCCACTTGTGTACTCACTTGCTCTCTCAAATAAATTTTTAAAAATATTTTAAAAATAAACACACAGTGAAAATTCTTTCCTTCAGGACACCTGGGTGGCTCAGTGGGTTAAATGTCTGACTTTAGCTCAGGTCATGATCCAGAGTCCTGGTATCAAGCCCCAAATCCGACTCCCTGCTCAGCAAGGAGTCTGCTTGTCCCTTTGCTCCTCCTCCCACTTGTGCTTGTTCGATCTCTCTCTCAAATAAAATCTTTTTTTTTGGATTTTCTTTTTTTTTTGACAGACAGAGATCACAGAAGGCAGAGAGGCAGGCAAAGAGTGAGGAGGAAGCAGGCTCCCTGCTGAGCAAAGAGCCCGATGCGGACTCGGCCCCAGGACCTGAGCAGAAGGCAGAGGCTTAACCCATTGAGCCACCCAGGTGCCCTTCAAATAAAATCTTTAAAAAAAAAAAAAATTTTTTTTTTTTTCATAATCTCATTTTTTTATAAACATATAATGTAATATTAGCCCCAGGGATACAGGTCTGTGAATCACCAGATTTATACACTTCACAGCACTCACCATAGCACATACCCTCCCCAATGTCTGTAACCCCACCACCCTCTAAAAAAAAAAAATTCTTTTCCGCAAGGCCTGTCTTCCTCCAGCTACCAATCTCTTTTTCCTCCCTCTGTAAGGCAACTTTTTCCACAAACTAAGTTTCTTTTTTAAGACTTTATTTTTTTTTAAAGATTTTTTTTTAAATTTATTTATTTGGCAGACAAGAGATCACAAGCAGGCAGAGAGGCAGGCAGAGAGAGGAGGAAGCAGGCCCCCTGAGCAGAGAGCCCGATGTGGAGCTCGATCCCAGGACCCCGGGATCATGACCTAAGCCGAAGGCAGAGGCTTTAACCCACTGAGCCACCCAGGCACCCCAAGACTTTATTTTTAAGTAATCTCTACACCCATTGTGGGGCTTGAGCTTACAACCCTAAGATTAAGAGTTCCACCAACTGAGCCAGCCAAGAGCCCCATTCTGTTTCTTAATCCATTCCATTCTAGCTTCATTCCCTTACCACTCCATCAAAACTGTTCTTGCTAATATCACCCATAACTACAGTGCTACTAAAGCTAACAAGATTTTTCCAATTCTCCTTGTATTTGCTCTTTTAGTAACAGCTAACTGTTCATCCTTCTTGAAACTCCTCTTTACTAGTTCTCCAGGATTCCTTCAGTCTCTCTGGTTGCTCGGCTTTGGTCTCCTTTGTAGCCTCTCCCACTATATTGTCTCTCTCCAGGTGCCCCAGCATCACTTCTTCAAGAACATGTTCCATCTAACCCCAAGGCTAGTGCACATGCTCTTCTCTCTGCCCCAGAATATTCTTTTTCAATTTGCAAAGATCAGACTTTAGATTATTATTTTAGTCATCCTTCTTCAGAGAAGACTTCCTTGACTCCTTCCTATCAAAACTGCTTTATTTTTCCTAAGAGGAAAAGGAAGGAGGAGGAAGAAGTTGTTTTTCCTAATCACAACATTAAATTGACATGACATGCTATTAGAACTGAACTAGGGGGTGCCTGGGTGGCTCAGTGGGGTAAGCCTCTGCCTTCCGCTCGGGTCATGATCTCAGGGTCCTGGGATCGAGCCCAGCATCGGGCTCTCTGCTCAGTGGGGAGCCTGGTTCCCCCTCTCCCTCTGCCTGACTCTCTGCCTACTTGTGATCTGTCAAATAAATAAAATCATAAAAAAAAAAACAACTGAACTAGGATAGGGGCGCTCCTGGGTGTCTCAGTCAGTTAAGCAGCTGCCTTCAGCTCGGGTCATGATCCTCGGGTCCTGGGATCAAGCCCTGTGTTGGGCTCCCTGCTCAGTGGGAAGCCTGCTTCTCCCTCTCCCTCTGCCTGCTGCTCTGCCAGCTTGTGCTCCCTCTCTGTCAAATAGATAAAATCTTAAAAAAAAAAACAACAAAAAACCTGAACCAGGATAAATAATACTGTTAGAAAACTGACATTTCTCACACCCATTTCTAAAGAAAATATATAGGATTCTTCTTGATCTGATGGACTGATTTCAGTAAAATCGTTTAAAAAATAGTAAATAACATACTTTCTCAAACTATGCTAAGAAGTTGTCAGAAAGCCAACTGCAAAATCTATAATGGTAAGAACTGACAGGATTAGCAGCGCCTGGATGGCTCAGATGGTTAAGAGTCTGCCTTCATTTGGCTCAGGTCATGATTCCAGGGTCCTGGGATTCAGCCCTGTATCAGGCTCTCTGATCAGCAGGGAGTCTGCTTCTCCCTCTCCTTCTCTCCCTCCTTGTTCACTTGTTCACGCATCTGGGAGAGGCTACCTCCATGCCCCTGTACACATGCTCTCTAGTATATGAATCAAATCTTAAGAAAAAAGAATTCACAGGATTAGGACTGTATTTTGAAACATTAAGAACCACATCTTTTTTTTTTTTTAACTTTTACATTAATGTACCTTTTTCATTGGTAAGGTGATTTTTTGCTGTGGATGCCACAATAATTAGCAAGTCTCTTCTTAAGTAAGATATACTCTCTAGTTCAAGACTAAAATGAGTTTTCTAATTTTGCCCTCTCTTGGAACACAGGCAAGAACACGGGCAACTATCTTTATCCTTTGTATGCAGGTAGGCAAACATTGTGAAATGCAGCTACTACAATCTTCTAATTTTTATTCTCTCACAATTAAACAGAAGCAATTATTTATTATTACGAAAAAGACTTTGGGGCATCTGGGCGGCTCAGTCGTTAAGCATCTGCCTTCAGCTCAGGTCATGATCCCACAGTCCTGGGATGGAGCCCTGCACTGGGCTCCCTGCTTAGCAGAAGGCCTGCTTCTTCCTCTCCCACTCACCCTGCTTGTGTTCCCTCTCTTGCTCTCTGTCAAATAAAAAAAAAAAAATCTTAAAAAAGAAGAAGAGGAAGAAGAGGAGGAAGAGGAGGAAGCAGAACACTTTGAGGGGTGCCTGGTGGCTCAGTGGGTTAAGCCTCTGCCTTCAGCTCAGGTCATGATCTCAGGGTCCTGGGATCAAACCCTTTATCGGGCTCCTTGCTCAGCAGGGAGCCTGCTTCTCCCTCTCCTTCTGCCTGCTACTCCCCTGCTTGTGCTCTCTCGCAAATAAATAAAATCTTTAAAAAAATTAGACTTTGAAACACTTCCAGTTTTTAAAATAGCAAGGCTTCTGAAATACTGTTCAAAGCTAGTTTTCCATTTTGGTATATGACCTGATACATGACATATTTGATTTGTTAAAATTTTTTTGTATCAACTATACTTTGCCTTCAGTAGGGGTTAGTGTTGTAGTTTCAAACAACTTTTATAGATATAGATTTTAAAATAAGTTTTAATTTCACTGAATGGAGATTTTTATCATTCACGTACCTGTAGAAAGTAATTTGAGCACATATTTGCCTACATATGTGTGTGTATATATGTGTGTTTCTAAAGTAAGCTACTTTCACCATTAAAATAAACTAGACCACAGGGACAAACTATGAGAAACAGTTTGTCTTCCCTAGAAATTCTTTTCTAGGTTGAAAAGGACAAGTAGTTTGCTGAATGATCTGATGGAAGCTATAGGCTTTTCATCATTTCTTAACTACATCTAGCCATGTCTCACTACCACAGCTACACTCACGTCCACTTCCTCAGTAGCAGGAGCCTCTAATGTGTCAAAAAACAGGTGGTTGATGACCGAGCATTCAATGCTGCTTGCAGTCTTTCAATAAGTGTCTCCATTTTATGTCCAACCTTGGCATCAAAGAAACCATCCACAAGCTCAAGAGTATCTTCCTCTGTAGAATGCATGTCATAGTTTCTGTGCTTCTACCCTCCCCCAAGAATAGATATATACCTTCATCCCAGCTTTCCTGTATTTCCTAGGGGCTGGAATGCCATCTTATTCTTGTTCTATCTCATTCTCCCAGCTGTAAAATGCTGCCTTCCACATGAAGTCTTGCATTGTGTCAGTACCACGGTCTTTCCATCCAGAGATCTCTGGCAGCACACATTACCTACCACAGCCTGGATCATTTACTGCAGACTATCCACCCCATTCCCAGATGCTGCAGAGGTCAAAATACCCTAACCTAATGGGAATCCTCTTCAGCCTGTTACCTCAAAAGACTGAGGCCCTGCTGGCACTCTTCCTTCCTAGAGGGAAGAAGTATTTTTCTCTGCAATTAATTCTTAACATTTTCTCTGATACAAGGAAATGAGATGCTCTTCACAAAAGCAATCACGCTTGTAGTACTTCTGATATATAACAAAACCACAGTGACTTTGGTGGGTACCTGCTGGATGCTACTATGGGAATCACCCTTGATCCAGAAGGTGCAGGGTGGTGGCAGCTGTATCCACAGAGCCATTCATCTCAGAGCTGGCAACTGCCTGCAACTGAGCACATCAGGGAGAGGCTATCTCCATGCTCCTGCAGTGGAGAAGACAGCTGCCCCTAATGTTTTTATAGCACTATATATCTTTCTTTGTAGAATTTATCACAGTAACTGTATATTAATTTATTGTTTAATTAAGGTAAGATGTCTTCATTCAACTACTAGTCCCAAACATATACATTCTGCCTGGTTTTGCTCACCACTATTATCTGCAGAGCCTATTACAGTGCCTGGCATAAAGCAGATGCTCAATAAATATTTGCTGAATGAAGAGTTATAGAGACTTCTCAGAACTAATCCAAGATTTATTCTATTTTACCGTAATTACTTGTCTGGTGATCCCTTGCAAATTTATATGGACTGGATGAGTAGAATTCCTCAGTGTAGCAGAAGTAGGAGGGATCCAAGATTTTTGCTATTATAAAGGGTGTAGCAGATAAATATACTAGGAATTTATTTCTCCAAATTCTGAGTTCCTAGTAGGACTAGGAGCTAATCTAATCTGTCAGTGTACCTGTCTTCCTAACCAGCACAATTTGATAGGTTTTTAAGTTTATAATCCACAAACTACTGACTTGATTTTTATAGATAACTACAACACAAAACTGGCAAATATTCTATTAAGATTTCAGGGCACCTGGGTGGCGCAGTTGTTTATGCAACCGACTCAGTTTTGATTTAGGTCATGATCTCCGGGTTGCGAGATCAAGCCCCACTTTGGGCACTTTGGGCTCCATGCTCAGCACTGAGTCTGCTGGAGATTCTCTCTCCTTCTCCTTCTGCCCCTCCCCCTGCTCATGCATGCTTGCTCGCTCTCTCTCTCTCAAAATTATTATATTTTCAAAAATTCAAACTAGATGCATCTTGAGACTTATTCCTATTTGATCCTGGAACCTATCACCCACCAAGAACCTGTCTCCTACTTCTGGTACCCTCAACTTCCTTCCCTGCTACCACAAGCACCTATTCCTACCTTTTCTCTTAGACTTTGGCAGAAGCATCATCCTTCAGCCTTACAGAGACTGAATCTTTACACTTTTGAACCTACCCTTTCTAACTCAAATTGCTGCCAGCCACAAAGATAGGTACCCTGACATACTAGATAGATAGTTGTACTAGGAACTCAGAATACAGAGAAAGAAGTTGTAACTCAATTTATCAATTACTTCCTCCCTTTCTATCTTTAATCTTTTCTTTGACAATGCTTACTCTTCAGCCTAAAGCTTCTGGCTACCAAGAACACCTTCATTTTTGCTATTCTTACAAATTACCATCCCAGTCTTTCACTTTACATTTTTAAAATTATAAAAGCAAGAAATGTGGGGCATCTGGGTAACTCAGTCAGTTAAGCATCCAACTTTGATCTCAGCTCAAATCCTGAACTCAGGCTCTTGAGTTTAAGCCCAGTATATGTATGTATGTATGTGTGTTATGTATGTTATGTATGTGTTTGTTTGTGTGTGTGTGTGTGTGTGTGTGTGTGTGTGTGTGTGTATGAAAGCAAGAAACATCTGTTATATTCAATATAAACAGTCCTGGGACAATGGATAACCATATGCAAAATAAAGAAGCGGGGCTTCCTACCTCATATCTTAAAAAAAAAAAAAAAAAAAAGGAATAACTCAAAAGGAATTAAAGACCTAAATGTAAAAGCTAAAATTATAAACTCTTAGAAAAAACTGTAAGTGTAAATCTTTGTGATTTCAGACACCAGTTTTGCTATGATATTAGAAGTACAAGCAACAACAACAAAAAAAATAAACTGGGTATCCTCAAAATATTTTGTGCTTCAAAGGACACCATCAAGAAAGTGAAAAAAATAACTCAGAATGGAAGAAAATTTCTGCAAATCAAATGTCTGACTTGCGTCTAAAATATATAAAGAGGTGCCTGGGTGGCTCAGTGGGGTAACCCTCTGCCTTTGGCTCAGGTCATGATCTCAGGGGCCTAGGATCAAGTACTGCATTGGGCTCTCTGCTCAGCGGGGAGCCTGCGTCCCCCCTCTCTCTCTGCCTCCTCTCTGCCTACTTGTGATCTCTCTCTCTGCCAAATAAATAAATAAAATCTTTTAAAAAATAAATAAAATATATAAAGAACTATTACCACTGGGGCGCCTGAGTGGCTCCGTTGTTAAGCATCTGCCTTTGGCTCAGGTCATGATCCCAGGGTCCTGGGATCAGCCCCACATTAGGCTCCCTGCTCAGTGGGAAGCCTGCTTCTTCCTCTCCTACTCCCCCTGCTTGTGTTCCCTCTCTCACTGTCTCTGTCAAATAAATAAAATCTTAAAAAAAAAAGAACTATTACAACTATACAAGACAACTCAATTTAAAAATGGGCAAAGGATCTAAATAGTCTCCAAAGAAAATATACAAATGGCAATAAACACATGGAAAGATGCTCAACATCATTAGCCACTGGTAAATGCAAATCAAAACCACAATGAGATAGCATATCACACCCACTAGGATGGCTATAATCATCAAAAAGACAGACAGCAACAAGTGTTGATGAGGATGTAAAGAAACTGGAATAACCCATACATTGCTGGTAGGACTGTAAAATGGTACTGCCACTTTGGAAAAATTTGGCAGTTCTTCAAATGGATAAATATAGAGATACCGTATGACCTAGCAATTTCAGTCCTAGGTATATACCCAAGAGAAATTTAAACTTATGCTCACATAAAAACTTGTACAGGAATGTTCAGAGCAGCATTATTCATAATAGCCAAAAAGTAGAAACAACTCAACTATCAACAGATGAATAAAAGATAAAATATGGTATATCCATACATAGAATATTATTCAACCATGAAAAGGAATGAGGTACAGATACCTACATCAACATCAATGAACCTTACAAATATGGCAAGTAAATGCAGCCAGATACAAAAGGCCACGTATTATATGATTTTGTTTGTGCATAATATCCAGAACAGGGCACTTGGGTGGCTCAATCAGTTAAGTGTCTGACTTCAGCTCTGGTCATGGCCTCAGGATTCTGAGATCGAGCCCTGGGTTGGGCTCTGTGCATAACAGGGACAAAAGGGAGTTTGCTTGTCCCTCTCCCTTTGCTCATTCCCCTGCTCACGCTCTCTCTCATACAGATAAATACAATCTTGTAAAAAAAAAAAAAAAAAATCAAGAACACGCAAATCCATAAAGATAGAAATAGATTAGTGGTCACCCAGGGCTGAGCTGTGGTGGAGGGGGGAGCTGAGGATTGGGTAGTTATTACTAAGGAGTGCAAAATTTCTCTTTGGTAATGAAAATGTTCTAAAATTCAATATGGTGAGGTACGCCTGGGTGGCTCAGCCAGTTAAGCCTTCAGCTTAGGTCATGATCCCAGAGTCCTGGGATTGAGCCCCACATCAGGCTCCCTGCTCAATGGGCAGTCTGCTTCTCGCCACCTGCGCTCTCTCTCACACTCCCAAATAAATACATAAATAAAATCTTCTAAAAAATAAAATAAAATTCATTGTGGTGATGGACACACAACTCTGGATATTCTAAAAGCTACTTAACTGTACATTTTCAACCAATGAATTGTATGGTATGTGTATATCCCAATAAAGCTATTTTAAAAAAGAAATACTTAAAAAAATTTCAAACAATGCAAAAATAAACAAAGTCCCTCTCCTAGTCCCACTCCTCACAGATAAACCGTACATTTTAACAAATACGTACATATCCTCTCAACATTTCCCCCTGTGAATAAACAAATATACAGAGAGAATTTTTCAAAAACTAGTAATCTACTCACCTTCCAATCTCCCACATCAATATACACATTCACTTTTTCCCCCTGAAAGTACTTCTGACACCTTTCCAAAGCAATACATAAAGCACTACCTCAGTTTAAAAAAAGTATTGTGGTAAAAAATATGTAACATACAATTTACCATTTAACCCATTTTTTTTTTTTTAAGATTTTATTTATTTATTTGTCAGAGAGAGAGAGCACAGGCAGAGAGAGTGGCAGGCAGAGGCTGAGGGAGAAGCAGGCTTCCTGCTGAGCAAGGAGCCCGATGTGGGACTCGATCCCAGGATGCCGGGATCATGACCTGAGCCGAAGGCAGCCGCTTAACCAACTGAGCCACCCAGGCGTCCCTATTTTTATTTTTAAAAAGATTTTATTATTTAACAGACAGAGATCAAAAGTAGGCAGAGAAGCAGGCAGAGAAGGGGGGAGGGGGGAAGAAGACTTAGCACCGAGCAGAGAGCCCCATGCGGGGCTCCATCCCAGGGCTCTGGGACCATGACCTGAGCTAAAAGCAGAGGCTTTAACCCACTGAGCCACCAGGCACCCCCATTTAGCCCAACTTTTTTTTTTTTTTTAAGATTTTATTTATTTATTAGAGAGAAAGAGAGCACGAGCACAGGCAGACAGAGAGGTAGGCAGAGAGGCAGAGGGAGAAGCAGGCTCCCTGCCAAGCAAGGAGCCCGATGTGGGACTCGATCCCAGGACGCTGGGATCATGACCTGAGCCGAAGGCAGCCGCTTAACCAACTGAGCCACCCAGGCGTCCCTAGCCCAACTTTTAAAAGTAAAATTCAATAGCATTCACAAAGTTGTACAATGATCACCACTATTTCCAGAACTTTTTATCATCCCAAACACTCTGTACCCATTAAACAATAATTTGCCATTTCTCTCTTCTCCCAGCCCTTGGTAACCTCTAATCCACTTTTTCGCTGCACGAGTGTTTCATTCTACATACCTTCCATAAATAGAATCACATATTTGTCCTTTTGTGTCTTATTTCACTTGGTATTATATCCTCAAGGTTCATCCATGTTGTGCACGTATCAAAATTCCATTCCTTTTTAAGGGTGAATAATATTCCATTATATAGATATACAACATTTTATCTATTCATCCATGAATGCACAGCTGGGTTACTTCCACCTTTTGGCTACTGTGAATAATGCTGTCATGAACATGAGGGTACAAGTACCTGCTTGAGTCCCTCCTTTCAATTCTTTTGGGTATATACCTAGCAGCGGAATTTCTGGATCAAATAGTGACCCTATTGTTTAGCTTTTTGAGGAAATAACAGACTCTTTTCCATAACAACTATTATCACTTTACATTCCCATTCCAGTGTTTTTTTTAGCTACTGCTTTTCATTCTTTTTAAAAATTTTTTAAAGATTTTATTTATTTGAGAGAGAGAATGAGGAAGAGCACAGAGGAAGAATAAGGGAGAAGCAGACTCCCTGCTGAGCAGAGAACCTGGCATGGTGCTTGATGCCAGGACTCTGAGATCATGACCTGAGCTGATGGCAGATGCTTAACTGACTGAGCCACCCAGG